>KN729461.1:0-14493 GCA_000816745.1 Ancylostoma duodenale
GGGCGGCCCACCCACCCCCCGAGGCTGCCCTAGCCGGGGGCTAGCCAGGGGAGTGATTCATGAAACTTTTAGCCGTGGGGTTGGCTAGCCCAGACCGCGGTTTGGGTTTGCGCGCACGGTCATGAATCCCAGCCCTGGTCAGGCTCAACACAGTCTAGAGTGGGAGATCTTTGTATTGGAAATCACTTGCAAAGCATGCTTTGGAACAATGTAATGCGCGTTGAAAAACAGAGGGAAAGACGGAGAAAAAAAACTGCTTGTGAAAGAAGATACCATAAAGACTTGTGTCAGTACCCAATAACTAACCCACAAAAACTTGTGTCTACACGCAATAATTAGGCGGATTTATTTAAATATATGTTTGTACACACTTGTACATATTGTGTCCTAAAGGAGTATCTGCGAAAAATGAGGTATTAGGTTATTGCAAAATCGATGTCGGATTTCGACCTTTGAATTTGAATTGTCATAACTCGGCTGAAACTGAACTTTTTTCACCGATTCAGTGCCCATTGGAATCAGCACATCTTTCGCATCTTTCTGCTAAATTTTGGTTCTTTTGGGTTTGAAGCCAAGCCATTTGGACCCAGCAAAATCGGCAAGAACGTTTGAATTAAGGTGTTTCTAGGGGCTCGTCTTCCCCTGAAGGATGGATCCAACCGCTTGAATTTGGTTGTCATCCGTAGGGGAACGGACCGCTGAATACGATGTATAAGGGAGAGTTTCGATCTCCTCTTGCAACTACCTCCAGAGCGTCTGGAGTGCAAATTATGGTCTTGAGCTACTGTGCAACACTAGAGCGTGAATCGAAGATAATTCACTTGCCAAATTTTTCCACCATGTGCATTCCTCCGATGGAGCCAAAGATAACAAAATAATGAACCTCAAAGCCACCTTCAAGATTTTGAAAAGGTCTCCTGGTGATAGCTTCCACCAGTGCTTTCAGAACAGCGTTGATGTCGATTAATTTTAGTCCATAACTCTGGCACTCCTATCTCCAAAACTAAATGATTTGGGCCAACATTGGGCTACGACTTTGTTGAGCATTCCGTTCTGTATAGGTTGGTAGCATTTCATGTCCAGGCCGCTCCCTTGCTATCGAGTTCGAATTCACGAAACAGTTTGGGAGGAATTTTGGCGGACGAATACACTTAGATTCACCCTCGAAAAACCCAACAGAAGTCGGTAGATTTGAATGAGAATGAAAGGGTAGAAAGAGGAAGAAATGGGTTGAAACAAAAGCAAAATATAATGTGGAAGCATCACTTCACATTCCGAAGCATTATTCCAAAGTTCATGGTTCAAAAATCCGACATCGATTTTGCAACAACCTAATACAATACGACCTCAAACAGAGAGGAGCTAAGGGAGATACTACGATTGATCTCATACTTACAAGTATATTGGTCTCTCTCGAATTTCCATGGCTGCCTCAATAGCTACATTTGTAGTTCATCGGAGTCCGATCCGGTCGGATAACAAATGATATCATGACTCATAATAAAGCGCTTAGTCTGTGTGTCACGTGTGTGTGTCAGTGTGAAACCAAATTCTGTGATTGGTCAGTGATGGTGATTGCGAGATCAACATGATGATAGCGACGGGTATGGTGAGGTTCAAAGAATGAAGAGAAGCTGTAAAGGTTGGGGAAGTGAAGAGCGGTGGAAGCAGCGTAGTGAGGAGGGTGCGCCGTCCAAATGTGGAGAAACGCTTGGAATCGGATCCTACGCTGTGGTAAGGGTGCGCCGACGTCCAAAAGAGGGGAAACCTGGAGATAGGTCCAACGGTGTGGTAAGGGTGCACTGGCGTCCAAAAGTGGGGGAGGCGGATCCACCGATGTGGTAAGGGTGCGTCGGCGCCCAACGTGTGGGGGAGACGGATCCACCGTTGTGATAGGGGTGTGCCGGCGCCCAAAGTGGGGGAGACGGGTCACCGTTTTGATAAGGGTGCACCGGCTTCCAAAAGTGGGGGAGAGGGGTCCACCGGTGTGATAAGGGTGCGTCGGCTCCCAACGCGGGGGAGACGGGTCCACCGTTGTGATAAGGGTGGGCCGGCACCCAAAGTGGGGGGAGGCGGGTCCACCGGTGTGATAAGGGTGCGTCGGCGCCCAAAGAGAGGGGAGACAGGTCTACCGCTGTAATAAGAGTGCGCTGGCGCCCAGAGTGGGGGAGACAGGTCCGCCGGTCTGATACTTAATGGTGCGTCGACGCCCAAAGAGGTGAACGCCACAGAGGGCTCCAATGCCATGGTAGTGGGGCGCCGTCATTCAAAAGTGGAGAAACACCGCGATACGGGTCCGTTCCTGGATTAGGGATATGCTGATACTCGCTTCGACTTTCCCTCCTACATTTTCCTCTAACAGCTTGCATGCAAGTTGTTCTCTTCTACATTCTTCTATCCAATTCCATCCGTGTCTGAATCGACCACCCTCTTCATTCTGTTTATGAACATCGGTATACCCATATCACTTCAATTTCCACAACTGCCTGCTAAACATAAATCATTTCATGAAATCATTTGCACTGAATCGGTCACATCCAATTATTCATAGCCTCTGGGGCTGTGAAGAATGCGAGCGAAGCGAGCATTAATAGAAGTCTGGAAGTCCGGCGTCAGTCGGACGGTCAGACTGGCATATGTATATACTAGCTGCCGTACCAGGCTCCGCTCGGGTGTTTCACTTTCCCTCTATCTCACACTGCTGAGGACAACTGCTATTGCCAACAAACTTATTAGAAATGCCCATAATTTTGATGATCAGCACACCAGCGAAGTTCAAGCGACGTTTTTCCGCCAAACCGTAAGTGAAAAGCCAGCAATTAATGTATCCGTGCACAATGGCTGTCACGTTCATGTCCAGCCTATTTACGAACCCCAGTAGATCCACCGCCCCATAGGGTAGAATAACGAAAAATCAATAAAATTGATAAGTCAATATTTCGTGAGAAACTATAAAGAAAGAAACATATTCGTTCTCAGCGTATAGGGTAGCCGTAGTAGACATGTTGTTGCCCGATTCACAACGAAAATAGGAAAAGTCGATAAAATCAATAAATCGATACTTCGTGCAAAATGATTTTCATATTTGTACTCAGCCCTAGACGGCATACCCGGCTTCGCACGGGTGTTTTACTACTCCGGCTATCTCACATTGCTGAGGACAATTGCTGTTGGCGATAAATCTATTAAAAACGCCCATAATTCTAGTGATAAGCATATTAGGAAAAAGTAAAATAAAATCGATGAATCAATATTTCGTGCTAAGCGATCGTTATATTCGTTTTCAGCATACTGGGAAACCACTGTATACATGTCCGTGCCTGTCCACGAGCGAAAATAAAAAAATCAATAAAGTCAATAAATCGATACTGCCATTCGAAATGGTCGTCACATTCGTGTTCGGCGTACCGAAAAACCCTTGCAGACATATCCTCAGTGACCTCCGGACAAAAATTGTTACAAATCAATAAAATCGATAAGTCGATAATTTCGTGCAAAATAGTTGTCATATTCGTGTTTAGCATGGTAGAGAACCCCAGCAGACATGTCCCCGCGACCCCTTGAACAAAAGTAGTGAAAAGTCAGTAAAATCGATGAACCAATCGATATGTCAGGCTGAAAAGTGGCCTATAACCTCCGCCGGCCCTTTCGGACTTGCATGCAAAATTTGCTTTGGATCGGTTAACCCTCCGCGATTTCTATTTGGAACATACACACATACAAACACACAAACTTCCCCTTTTATATACACAGATATTGATCGTCGGATAACGAAGATCAATACGTACTCTCCTTTTCACCAATCTTGCCACTTGGCAGGCTTCCAAGATGAGGTAAGTCTTGCCAGTTGTTATAGGCGAGACGTGTTTAGGCACGTTCCCAGTTGCCGATAGCGCTCAAATTCCAAGATTTGACGTGTCTCGCGTAGCTACACACAAAACATTAAAATGCTCTAATTTTTGGAACAGATAGTATCTTTTGTTATCTTACCTGATCGGACTCCGGTGCACTATAGATGTAGCAAATGTATACGTGCCTTCGTAGGGGTTAGATAGTCAAATGTCTCATGTTCGGTTTTGTTCAAACGTGGGCAAAGCTGTCGATATGTACAGTCGCGGTCAAAATCGACAATAGGATTTTTTGCTTAAATTCACCCCTGGATTGAGCTATCCAGATGGAATTTGAATATTTAATGAAGCTCTATCGGTGCTTTCTAACAGCAGCTTATCTGGACGGAAACTCAATTCTACCGGCCTTGTTAAGCCTGAACATCAATTTTTTTGGCTTCATTTCCGTCCAATATCTTAACTACCACACTCTTAGAAAAATGAAGAGTTGATACAGATTAGGCAAAGAATTGTTTTTTTTTTTGCGATAGATGTCACTGCTCTACTTTCCTTTGCTGCTCAAATGCGAAGACCAAAATAAATGGCCAAATTTACCAAAAAATTTTTTTATTGCATCTAAGGAATATCGACAGCATCACGGTTCCTATTTCAACGTCAGAATAGTTGTTAATAGTGGATATACTAAAAATATTCTCCGTCGGAAGGGTTGTGTTCTGTTCGAGATTACTGAAAAAAAAACTCTTTCCTTACTTTTTGGACTTTTTTGTGATCCCACTTTTTTCTGCAAAGAGAAAAACTACAGAACACGACTATTACAGCAATATACCCATTCAAAATAACATTTAGAATATCTCCTCTGGGAATCGAAGTAAGGTCTTACAAACGAGGAGCCATCACGTTGATGAAAGTGGGGAATTTGGACTTGGAACGCGATAGTTCTGTTTGAAAGCAGTTCGCGTCAATGTTATGCAGGGAAAAGAAAGAACACTTCGACCCTTATTACAATTTCGGCCGAATAGCTCAACCCCAAGTTAACTTACGATGAAATGTTCCGCCTTCAACATGCCATTGATCATATCTTTTCGACCGCGACTGTAGGTGATAACACTACCCTGATTCGAACTTGAGAAATTTGCGGCCTATCTGGCGATAGGTATTGTTATTGTTCTACATATCTGTATGCTTAAGATGGAATGCAATTTATTGTTAACGTTAATATATAAAAAAAGGCGTTTTCGCTGACAGCTAGCCAGTAAAAATGAGTCTCCAGAGAACTATGTAATGCATTCAAGCAAGTGGTTCAATACAGTTACGATACAATCCACATTCGTGTTCTAAATATCTCGCAAGTTGTGCGATGTGCTAAACTGTCGCCATCTATTCAACGCTATCATTATTTCAAGAACCGGTATGAGATCGATGATTAATGCTTTCCATGGACCGTAGCGCTGAAAGTTCAGGTTCGAATGATGTGATGACACCGATTTCTCGTTGCGAGTTGTAATCACCACAGCATCACTTATGTGTAACTCATGGCTTCGTCCTACAATAAGCTTTGGTCTTTGTTTTCATCTGTTTCTTCACTAGAAACCTCCAAGATTAAGATACGTTACCGTTTCGACGCATCTACATCATGACTTCTAGGGAAGATCGATTTCCTGATATTTTTCGCACCAAAATATCCTTGTGATCCTTCGCATCCAAACCATCCTACAAAATATTGTTAGATTCTTCCTATCAATTGTGCGCATTTAATACCTTCAAGCTTTTTCTCAAGCAGAATCGCTATATTTTTTCAGAATATACATATAACTGCATAAATCGTTTGCCATTTCGTTGCCTTTCTAACAGAAGATTTTTCCAAACTTCTCAGAAAAACAATCTATCGCGCGTTCGTCCTGCCATCAGATGGGCGGAAATAGGAAAAAATACAGAAAATTGGAACCCTGCGCGATACTCCCAGCATAGCCAAATTTTGCTTTTTGGATATCACATTGATTCAGGTTGGTCTGAACAACTGTTACAGTAAGGAGTGTTAGGCGAAGTGCTAAGGAAATGAGGTAGTTATTGAATTAATGAATTCATGAACACACTGCCACTATGTATAACACTATTTTCCTAAAGCTACATTTATAGAGCATCGGAGTCCGATCCGGTCATATAAGAAAGGATACGTATCGATCCTCGTCGGATAAATACGGAAAAGGATCGATAGGTATTTCCTCTTATCCGATTGGATCGGACTCCGATGCACTATAAATGTAGCTTAATTAAGTCAAAACTATATTGTATATTGAAGAGTTGATCTGATGGGAAAGCGATTTATTTGGACTCTAAGCGATCTTTAGTTCGGAACAAGCAAACATGCAAGCAAACGAATGCACTCAATTCGCTTCGACAGTTCGGATGTCATAACAGCGGCTCCATTGGCACTGGATGCGCGGTCGGCCCAACAACTGATCTGCGACCACAGCGACGCCTTTGTTGAGTTTCATCGCTTGTTTCCTTTCAAGCCCCACCAAGCTGTTTGCCGCCGGGAGCGGCAATGAGATATGCCATATTTGCAGCGAACGGGAAAATTCGCCGCTTGCTTACCGCCCGGTGAGCACTCGCTGAGTGGTAAAACTCTGAGTGGGGCTTCATAGTTGCTCTGAAAACTAAGAAAGAATATCACAGGAGGAAACAAGCTGCAACATTTACCAAAGACGTCGGATTGATTAAGGGCCAGCTGTTGGACCGATCGCGTTGCGTGCTTGAATGACAGCACCGTCGCTGCTTCGGCATACGCACTCTCAAAACGAGACGATCTTACGTATGTACGTAGCCACGTAGAATACGTACATAAAGACGTACAGATATGCATACATTGATGCAAAGTTTCACTCATATGTATAGAATACTGTCCAGCAACAGCTTTTCCCCCAAATAGTGAAATTCCATAGGCATCCTATGAAACACATGCCATCACCTTTTCAGTTAGAAGAACACCTCTTGTTCTCCTTGGGAAAAATTCGTGGCATCCATTTCGCTACTCTGACTGAGTGCTAATTTTCGACGTGTGGCACCAGTCTCATTCATTCAAATTTTTCTTTTGAAAGACTCCCTAGATTCCCTGTAGACAAGTCAAAACTATCAAATGGAATTCATAAATGGTAAGATTCACTATTATTGTGGCTTGCGGAAACGCGGCTTTCATCGTCCAAGAAATTTCGCAAACACAATTTGTTCTGTAAGCGGAGATCTACCGTGGCAATTTTGGAGGACCACCCGCCCATCATTCTTCATCTTTACGGACCACACGCGCACCCATCCTTACCTTAGCGGAACAACCGCTCACACGGTCTTGTCCCAGCATACCAGCCGAGCAGCTCTAAGGTGTGGTCTGAGCATCGAATCAGCTGCGATAACCAACAATAATCTTGCTTCGCACTTGATTCTATAGTTTAGTTGGTTTAGAGCACCGCATGTGAGTTTTTGCAGTTCTGCTTCAGAAGCAGAACCTGTCCACTCTCCAGCTCTTGAAGATTAAGGCCTGTTAGATAGGTTACTGATGGGGTCCACTACCTTTACATTTGTCGCCTTGGAGTAGTTACTATTCAGGCTAAGAAGTTGAAATAACATGTTGGAATTTACAAGAATTTGCAACCCACTTTACAGAACAGAGTACGCGTGATTCAATATAGTCATAGTCATTTCATGGGAAGAATGAGTAATTACACTCATACGGAGGGCGGAATTAAAGCATGGCTCATATAGGAGACCGATAATGTGAGATCACTTTCACATATTTACTTTCTTCTTTCAAAGCGTGTGTGATTTGTGATCAAAAGTCTTCAGTGAAAAACCGAATCTTGGACCGAGGAAAAGGCCAACCAATGCCTCTATTTTCTATTCAAACAACAGGGTTTCTGATTCTGGACTGGTAACTATACATTGGTATTCGAGTATTTTTTTCCGAATATTCGAATACTCGAATAATCGAATGTTTTAATTTCTCGAATAATTCGAATATTCGAATAATCGAACATTTTAATTTCTCGAATAATTCGAATATTCGAACGGCGAAAATTTTGAATTATTCGAATATTCGTTCGAAAATATTCGTTCGAATACCATTGTATACTGGTAACCAATAATGGAGCATTCCAGGAAGTCTCAGAGTGCATGCGGTCCGCCAGGTACTAGATGAGCGGCTGGTCCGCTTTCATTCGGCAACTGACCGCCCGCACAACCAATCTCCTCCTAATTTTCATCCCTTGAGCGGCCCGTCAGATTTTGGGTGCGCGGCTGGTCCTTCAGAAGTGACTAAGTAGTTGCGCATAAGAGATAGCAATGACAGAACAGTTTTATTCACATAAAACTGCCATCACTCGAAACCTATTCAGAAGTTTCATCTTCAGTTTCGGTATGGTACTGATTCATTCGCGTAGATCCACATATGATTGCATTAACCCAGGAATTCGGAGTGGGAAGCGAGAGTGTCCGCTGTTAGGGCAATTTAAACTGGAGTGCGTGCATCAGACATACGCATCAATTTGCGAAGCGTTCTCCATGAAGATCAATGAATGCGGCTTGTGCATCCTCAATGAAAAGAACATCCGGCTACCGCGAGGAAACGCACGCGTAAACGCGTGCGTTTGAGCTGCGTGAGCGACTTGCACTATCCTTCATCATATGGGCGCACGTGTCAAAGGCACGCATCTATTCTTAGTACCCATCTGGGATATCATATGCTGTAGTATTTTTTCATTCAGATGAAGAAAAATTGCCATTGACTTAAAACTAGTATTCATCCTCTCCTGACTGCAGCAAAAAGTGGGGGAAGGAGCGTAGGAAAGTGGCGTCTTCGTCGGTTTTAGAGGCCGGTGTTTCGAAAACAAAGTTGCTAGGAACTGAAACAATGACTAAGAACAAATATAGAAAACGGTAATGAAAGCAAAGAAATGGAAATAAGGTGATGCAAGATTTTTATCCATTTTATGAAGTGATTTCGTAAATTTAGTGACCTATTCTTAGGAATTTCAGTATAATCATTCCTGAGTATACTCGAAGTTGCATGGCTTGCACATTTCAGTAAACCTGAGGAAGGATCACAGCAGAAAACCAAGGAGATTGAACGGCGATTTGCGGTCCTTCCTTACAGAAGTGACGGTCTGTCTGTTGATGCTGACAGAAGAACTGGGATCACGTGGAACACGGGCCAGCATCTTGTTTTGGGTTTTCGGGTGGGCGTACTGGATTACAACGGAGTCTATTACTGCGAGTTCACACACGTGCACACACACACTTCTTCATTCAAATCCATAGTTTCAAACTCCGTACCTGGCGAGCGTACAATTCTCACTCTTTTCCTTTCTGGCATTCTGCTTCCCTCATCATGCACCAATATCAGTAAAACCACGTCCTGCAGTATTTCTGCATCTCATTACATTTACGCCTTTAGTTGTTAACATCATGGAAGAAATCTGTCTGTGCCGCTGATTGGTTTGTCGATTGCATTTATTTTATGTTAAAAAAATCGCCAACATAATGACATGAATAATTCTGTGTTGATACCATTCTCTTTTGGCCATCCCAGGAATATCTCTGTATAGCTGCCTTCGAATACCATTTCACATTTTTCTTTCCCCAACGTAACATTTTATGATACAATTTCCCTCCCACAAATATTAGGGTGGTAAGAAAGTCTTGAGCCGATTTTTTTGAAACTTCCAAAACTTTTGATTGTTGATTGGTACCCATGACTTACCATGTGGCAGTTGTAGGCCAAACTCGGGGCTTCTCCATAATATGCATATATAGCCGAATTGCCTTCCCTAACTTTAATTACGCCGTCAATTCCACAAGGAGTCCGCCGAGCCATAATCAGTTTTTTCTCCTTTTCCCCCATTGAAGAGAGTTTCTGGAAGATCTGATTACTGAATATGAGAGCTGGGGCCTCTACGATTCTAACGCGCATCGTGCCATGTGGCTCCGTCGAGGAGAAGATCCGCCGAAACGCATCCCCACCTAAACAAGCATTTCCTTTGCTACTTCTGGAATTCGTGAGGAATGTTGTATTACGAGGTGCTCACGCAAACACACACAGTCACCTGTGACACTTACGCCAATCAGCTCCAGAAAGTCGCAAACGCATTTCGAGAAAAACGGTCGAAACGAGTTTTTTGTACATCTACGCCATGATGACACTAGGCCCAATTTAGCTAAAGAGTCCAGTGAAAAATTGGAGGAGCTGAGCTGAGTCACGGCTCCCCACCCACCCTATTCTCCTGACGTTACCCCCTCCGACTGCCACTTATATCACTCCCTTAGGGCATTCCTGGCTAAGAAAAAAATCACCAAAGTTGACGATGTTGAGAGGGCGGTCTGCAATTTCTTTGGCTCCCAGTCTCCCCAGTTCAGGGAGATAGGCTGACCTGCCCATTAGATGCGACACTCCAATGACTAACTATGCTTATTATATTGCTGAGCAAATTATGCTGAGTGATAAAATAAATCAGAAAAAAGTCTTAAACGGCTCAAGACTTTCTTACCACCCTAATACTTATGCTCTCAGTGTAACTCTTCAGAAGGCAGTTTTTTTTTGTTCCGTTATCAATCACAGGACACAAACAATGTTTTTCGGCCACATTGTAAACTCTTGATTGCCCCGCAAGCGGGTGATGTTTCCCCATCTTTATCATGTGGTCTCATTTCATGCTTGCCTCTAGAAAGCATTATTCGTCAACGAATTTGTTCCAGGTTCACACTAGGCGGACAGCAGAAATATCATAAAACTTCCTGGTACTCCCCTGAAAGCTATTTGCCGTTTATTTTTATTCTTTATTTGTATTTGGCTATTTTATGCAAATGATTCATTCAGAGCCGTATTTTAGTTTGAATTAAGTGACTTTTCTTGCAAAATTCACTGTGTCTGTTCGAGGCTAAGTGAGATCAGTGCGGGCTTTGGTACATTTTTTACCTTATTCACCTTTCATCTTTATTGATGGTTCATTTCGGTGACGTGCTATGGTTACGCGCACATGGATTTAATAACTCTTGGTATCTTGCTAGCTCTAGAAAAAAGAAATTGTGTGACTCACATATGTAGTTCAAAGGATAAGTGAAAGAATAAGAGTGAAGATCGATTTTCCCTAGAAATGTGGGACGGACTTATGCGTATGTATGTACTAGGCTTTGATCGGGTCCTCTTTACCTCCCGGCTATTGGATGCTGATGCCAACATTTGTTGAGCCAAAAGAATCCTATCGAGACATTTGTTGAGCCAAAAGAATCCTTTCGAGATATTCATCATTCGGTGACCAGCTTAAGTGACACTTCTTTATCCCGTCCCCTTCCCTTTCCTCGAAAATAAAGTAAAGTTGTGTAGCTGGTAAATTCTTCTAAAATGCTTGCCATATTCACACACGTTTCGAAAATTTCCAGCCGACACGGTTTCACCCAAACGTGAGCAAGAGTACCGAAAAATCAATAAAATCGATAAATCGATATTCCATTCACATCGGTTCGGTTATCGTATTCGTGTAGCGTAATCGCATACCCCAGTAGCCATCTCTTCACCATCTTTTTCGCTAACTTTCCCCCCGGGGCAAAATTAGCGAAAAACCAATGAAATCGATATAATCGATAATCCCAGGAGCAAAGTAGCCTAAAACCTCCGCCGGCCCTAAGGTACACATGTGCAAAGCTTGGTCCCGATCGGTTAACCCTCCGCGATTTCCATTCGTTACATACATACACACATACATATAGACTTTCATTTTTATGTATACAGATTTACATAGCGTGCATACATAAATACACTCATCTCATCTTGACATTGGATCTCATAACTACTGTAACGTCTTCAGAGATCGGTTTGTTTTTTTTTCTAGATTTTCTTTTTATTGTACTTCTCAGTTACTTGTAACGACATGACAAAGACATTGTAATTTTGCCCTGAAATTACAATGCAACAGAGTGACTGAGTAACCATTCCCAAAACGATTGATGCTAGTCACGAAAGGAAGATATAGAAGATCTCAGAACCCTTAGAAAAATTTGCTAACAAGGTTTTGGTAAGCAAATTTTTGGTTGCATCTGGAACTTGTTCGCCCCTAAGCTTGTCGATAACTTGTTTCCGTCCTTACTCACCAGCGAGTTGCGGGTTCAAAGCTTGTTGACGTGCTTCTTTTGATGACAACGTGCCAGTCGTACAAAACTGCCCACAGTTTGCCTCCACCCTCGGCAACTTGCCCTTCCCAAACTTGCATTCGCCTCTAATTCCATTTTCATTGACAGGAGACAACTTCGACCACGCTGCAGTACCCACTGTCCCGGTGTCCTCAATGGTCGCATCGTATATTACGCGGGTGGAGGAAGTAGCCTCCATTTTGTTTTGAACCCCATTGTCGACAAGTTGTTCGGCTGAAGGGTTATCAACGACTTGCCGACAGCCTTCGCAACAAAAGAGCTTGCTGCCAGGTTGTTCTCGGAGAAAGTAGTTGACAAATTGTTCTGGCTCTTCCTTGTCGACACGTTATGTCAAAAAAGGTTGGCGACATCTTTCTTTCTGGATGGCATGATGGTACAAAATTGTCGACAATGACTTATTATTATAGTTGTGGAAGGATTGTTTACAAATGTTTGGGGGTGAAGATGGGTGCGCAGACAAGTTCCGCAAGTTCCTCTTGTGGTTCTGAGATGCGTCGGTTCGTTGCATGTGCGACTATGTGATGAAGGAAAGACATGAGAGACAGAGGTACAGAAAAATCTTTAACGCGGCCCGGACGATGGTGCGACTCACACATTCACGTCGTGGTCATTATTCGTGGGTATTCACGACGTGTGCGTGGTGTTTTCACTCATTTATAAACTCGTCGCTGGACAGGTTCTCGTAGAAGCTCGTTTGCAGTCTGTACATCCGGAGCTTGCATTGAACACGGTGATGTGGCACAACGGACCGATCACTTCTGCTAACGAATGGAGAGCTGATCGGTCACTCTAGCCACGCTGCCGCGTTCGATTGGAGCGTGATCTGTAGTGTACGCGCCAGTTGAACAGAGTATACAGGGTGGCCGAAAAGTATGGGCGTCACATAAAATTTCATCTTTCCTTTTCTGGCTAAAATTATTTTATCTTTTCCATTATAACAGCTGCGCACCCACGTGAAGAGTCAGTTTCATGGGGAATTTTAGAAGTTGCATTCCTTGGCTTCGGTACAAGCCTTCAACCTTGCCATCACGGAATCCCCTATGCGCCGCAGGTAGTCCTCACCAATTTCTAACCAGCACCATAGAGTTAGCGCTGCACATGTTCTGGCTTCATGATATTCATGTTCTCCAGTGTTTCCTCCATGGAACCTCCAACGGAGAAATCTGAGGTGTTCAAGTCTCGAGTGCAGGAAGAGCCTTAAATCTTGTCAGGGAATTCGGGAGACGTCTCTTCTAGGTAGGCAATGGTGTTTTGGCCCCGTGATTTGAGGATTCCCCTTCTCTGAGGAGTCGTGTTAGCATTTTCCCGTACCCATTGGACGAGCACTTTTCCAAGAATCCCGTCTTTCTACAAAGTGGCGTTCTTTTTGTCGATCTTTTTCATGTAAACCCTAGATATCCTCGCATTTCTGGTGACTCTTCCTCAAACCATTACACCGCCGGCACACAACAACCTTGTGACGAGTCACTTTTGTGAAGAGTGTTGCTTACTTTGCTTGATAAATTGGCTGTCCGCTTAGGGGTTGTGAGCATCCCAAATAAGGAAAATTTTCTCATCAGTTCATAGAACACCTTAGGTGCGGCGCACCTGTCAGACGCTCAGCAATTTCCTCAAGCCTGTGAACTGAGGCAACAACGGTTGGATGTTGGGCCTTGGACATGCAATAGCGGCAAAGTCTCAACTTCTTTCTGGCAATTACTTAGACGGAAGAACGTGCAACACTCGGACTTTTCAATATGTTTTTCGCGCTCGCTCCGCCATTTCAGGTGATCCTCTTTCAAATGGTCGCAGAAATCCTCCCTGTGCTCACCGATCAAGGACGATCTGGTTTTCTTCTCAGCTTGGTATTCTCTTCAGCCTTCCGTAGCTTGATGATCTTTTGCTCTTTTTGCAGAAGAGCTTTGAAGTTCTCTTTCTACTGCTGCAGTGGACTCTCCTGGCCGCGCGAAGGTTATAATGGATTCGCGGTGCGGGCACGCTCACATGGCTTGAGAAATCCAATTGAGCTATAGGTCAAAAAGAAGAGGATTCTATGACGTTTCTAAAATGTGTAAAATAAAGGCGTGATAAAGGTCGAAAATAAAAAAAAAAATAAGAGCGCCAAATGAGGCGCCCATCCTTTTCGGCCACCCTGTACACGAAAATCTTGTATTATTCTTTAATTGTCTATTTTTGTTGTTATTTTTAATATAATTTTTATTTATCATTTATTGGTATAATTAATATTTTTATTGATTTTGTTTCCTGTCTGGGTCCCCGAAACGGCTTTTTTCCCCACGCCCCCCTCCCGCCCTCTTTCTGCTTCCGCCACTGATATATATATATTTTAATATAATTTTTATTTATGATTCACTGGTATAATTAATATTTTTATTGATTTTGTTTCCTTCTGGGTCCCCAAAACGGCGTGGACCCCACTTTTTTCCCCACGCCCCCCTCCCGCCCACTTTCT
>KN729464.1:0-10431 GCA_000816745.1 Ancylostoma duodenale
GGCAAGATCCGATTTCTCCACGACGATGCTCGTCCACATATTGAAAGTGTGACTCACCGAAGCTATCCGGCTTTGGACGGAAAGTGTTGACTTGCCCAACGTACAACCCATACCTTGCCTCGGAAGATAACCACCTTCTCCTGCCCCCTCTAATGCCATACAAGGTAGAGCGTTCGACGATGAAGATGACTTGGATCGCTGGTTGGGCAACTTTTCCGACTCAATGTCAGGACAGTTATAAGCCGAGGGCATCGAAAGGCTTTCCAAAATTGGGCGAAGAGTGGCAGTACGTGATGGTGATTTATGCATTTCTCAATGTGCTTCCCTGTTTTTGAAAAGTCAAGAAAATGTACTGTTCCAAAAACCGCAAGAACTTTCCCTACAACCTAATATAATGGTCCCCTCCAAAAGTTTTTGAAACCTCGTTTCTGGGGCCATTCTCCTCTCAAGCACTCAGGATGCCCAATAAGACGCCTCTCAAAAAGAGGATTTAGTTGAAAACGATCGATATCAACAGCTTCACTGCATCGGCACATGCCTGAATGATTCAAATTTCCCAAAGAGAAAGGGCTTAGAAACCGGTTCATCGGCACCTCCGTAAAGGACTATGCATACCATGCATATACATGTACAGGGTGCGGCAAAAGTCTTTGGACAAGCATAATCGATCTCCAAAACATGGGGAAGAAGAAACTGAAAAAATCGTTAGTTGTAATAAGTTAGTAGTTTAGTTGTAAGCATAAATAGTATTTTTGGTCCTCAAATTTCTTTCACTGGTAGCCACACAGACTTGGAAAATGGTAGATGCGGCATTGGCCCGGCGCGCACATTGATGAAGTTAAATTCATCTCAGGCATTCTCTACAGTTCCAGAACAGAGTCAAAATTCCTGTGTGGTGTTGAGAAAGCGTTAGTCCATGGAATCTTAAAAACACCACAGAATCTTTCAAGATATATGTAGGACCGCGATAAGCGATTATTTATTCCCAGCTTTGCAGTAAAGAGAAATACTCACTTTAGAAGGCAATTCTGACGTTCTATCAATCCCAGATTACCACATATACATTGAGAAAGAGCAAATTAGCAAGTCTTTCACAAAAAAAAACAGCGGTAAAATCACAGTTAAACAAGCGAAAATAGCTGTGGTAGCGCGATTTCCGTATTTGTTGGCAAAAATTTTGATCACTGCCAAAATCAATGCTAACAATGAACCTAAAGATATCCTACCTATCTACCAAATTTTCCGGAGATTTTTATAGGTCCTATACTAGAAGTCTTCTACTAACTGTCACAGAAATTAGGGATCTCTTCGCAAACAGATAGAGAACTAGTGCGGGGAAAACTACTTCCACTACCTGTGCGCCAGGGACCACATCTCACCTTGACTTTGCGAAGCATGTGTTCCAAAGAGAGGAGCGGACCTTGACATCAAAAGTGATATTTATGCGCACAATTTGGCCATAAACAAAAAATGATCATTCGTTTTCCAAAGTTGCTCTTCCGTATGTTTTTAGCAAGCGATTATGCTTGTCCAAAGACTTTTGCCGCACCCTGTATGTGATTGGCGCCACGGCATTTCTTTTGATCGTTAGGTGAAGCACTACCGTGGAACGATCACATGTACCTTCTGCAGAATCAGATAGAAAAGATAGAAAAATGGTAGAAACATGTGGGTTTTCAGGAATGCTGTTGTTGGTGAGGTACTGCTCTGGTATTTGAGATAGTGTGTGTTGAGAGACATAAGTATGTGTATGCGTGTGGTCCTGTGAGTCATTAGTCTGCTTGTTAAATGTACGATATGGATGAGGGTGAGCTTTGCGGAAAACTTTCCATACGGCTCAGTCAACAGGACTATGCATAGCTCCGCTGTTTTGAAATCCCGCCTGTTCGAACGGATTCTCTACGCAATGCTAAGGCGTTTATTCGTGCACAAATTTTCCGGAAGAACCTGTCGTCTCGTGAAATTATTGGATTTTGAGATGTTTCTTCTCTGCATCTGTTAGACCTTGGTGTGACCACACAAACTGGCAGTCACGATTTTCGCTCTTGCAACCTAGAAAGTAGTTTTTAAAAAAGTGTGCTCAGCATCCTGAACAAGTGTGATTGCACCTGCCCAGAAAATAATCATGACCAACGTTTAGTTTAATATTATGACAGGCGTGGTGGCTATAACGTACAGAACGCACAAGTACTCTCATCTACATTCAATGAAGAGAAAAGTACATCGAAGTGTGCCTCGTACCTCAAGTCGTAAACATTTCCCATTGCATTCGTTACGGTGACAAAGGCGACTGCAAGAAAAAGTGGTTCGTCCACAATATGTTAGTTTTTCCTCATTGCTTCACAGAGGCAAGCCTTAAGGTGGTTCCTCAGATCTCCCTGTATACATAACGGCTATGAGAGCAAAAGTTCCTCAGATCTCCCTGTATACATAACGGCTATGAGAGCAACATTATTCGCCTCCTGCATAACAATAAATGCACACCACTGGTTACCTTCTCGAAGGAGGTATTAGTGAAAGGCCCTGTCTTTTTCGTGAGCAATGCTAACCAGGGAAAGATACTAGGGGAGGTCTAACAACTTGTGGCGAAATGTATACTGCCACATGCAGTCTGCGATGCTGATCTTTTCCTTATCTGCTATGGAGCTTTCTGTTAAGAGTTACGTGGCATAATTTTGGCTCGTCTAGACCGGCCAAATCTGAATTTCGAGTTACATATATTCTGCTAGAATATATGCGAAAACTATTTCAAAAGTGTCAACTAATTGGTATTAATTAATGCTCCCAAAAGGTGCTTAGATCCAAATATGTTCCGGCGATATTTTAGCAGAATATACTGAAAAAGCAAAATCTTGGCTGCCTTGGGCAAGCCGAAATCATGCCACGTAACTCTTCAGAGAGAGCTCTGCATATAACGAAATTGGACGTGAGATCAGCATCACAAACTGCATGTGACCGTACGCATTTCGTTAAGAGGAGACCCATACCCCCCCCCCCCTAGTATCCTTCCCCGGTAGGAAGTTTCTCTACGGAAACAAAGTCTCCGTTGCGGCACCGAGCTGCTCAATCTTTGCACGAAGTATACGCATGTTACTATCAGACACAATAAACTCTTGAAACAAAGTTGAAACGTAAGAAGAACACCCGAAATTCGATCCAGTATGGGATCTAGTGAGCACCGAGCAGAGCTTCAGTGCTGAAATCAACTCCATTGATCCGGATCCAACCGCACGTGCAACGTTATTTGCCTATTGTCACATTGATTGCGTGCACATCCGCACATTCCACTGATAACACCGTTATAACTCCCGATCGGCTACTTGGTGGGACGAGACGAACGAAGCCACTGGCCTCCTATAAGTGGAGTATCCTACCTGTGTTGACATTGTTGATATCTCCCTGTGTTATTTTCTTCAACATTTGCGGGCAATTCTTAGCGTATCCGAAGGCACACAGAGCCAGAACAACAATGAGAGTCTTCATTCTGGGAAGTAGTTCGGCGTTCTCTGTAGCGAGAACCTGAACTCTTTCGTCATTTAGAAAGGTCAAAACGGCAGCACATCCTTCGTCCTTCGGTGAACCAATATCGTGAAGTTCTCTCATCTAATGGGCCACAGCGGACCCGTCGTCCATCGGCATACCCGTAATCTGGCGTTTTCCTAGCTAGTGTACTATAGCTGGGCAATCCCCCATTTGAAGACCCGTATCTGAGCGCGTTTTCGGAATTACTGAGCACAAGCGCTCCTTCCAACGTCAATAGATCAATGTATCTACACCCTGAGTTTACACCACCCAGCGTTCCTCGCACTTTCAAGCCAACATTGACCCATTGTCCATCGTTGGATCCGTAACCTGGCGTTTTCCACAATACTGAGCAGCAACAGATCCATCGCCCAGTCTAGAGGAAATCCGAAAAGAACAATTAGCTAGTCCGTTCATCACGAGGATAACGTTTATTAGAGAACACCCCGTGGATGTCAAAATACGGAAGGAACAATTTTGTCTAATTAATGATCTTTTGTATTACGACGATGGAAAAGCCTACAGGCTAGTCGTTCCAACCACTAAGCTTCAGGAATCTATTACGAAACACCATCATGATCATGCCTTTGATGGAGGGCATTTAGGTATCTCGAAAACTCTTCAAAAAAAATCGTGATAAATTCTACTGGCAAGGCATGAGCGAATTCATAGCGAAATATGTTAAAAGCTGTCGCATTTGCCAAAAAGTTAAAAGTCCATATCAATTATTACGTCAAGAGCCACTTACTCCTTTTCCTGCGGCGAGCAGACCATTCGAAAGAGTGCATTTCGATGTTGTCGGACCACTACCAATGTCATTACTAAAACAATCTTACATATTGATACATACGTATTCATTCACTGAGTTTGTTGTATGTAGCGCAATTGAGAACCAAAGAACCGCAACAATCGCGAAATCATTCGTAAATGACGTCCTTTGCAAATTTGGAGTGCCAGAGAAATTGGTTTCAGATTGCGGATCAAATTATACTAGCGAATTATTTAAAGAAATCACGGAAATTTTGGGAACCAAACACGTATTAACAACCGCGTATCATCACCAGTCAAACGGGCAAGTAGAAAGATATGTAAAAACAATTAGCGAAGCCCTCACTTCTTTTGTCCACGGCTCCACAGAAAACTGGTCCGAATTTCTACAAATGATTGTCTTCGCAATAAACACATCGCGAAATGAAACAACGAATGAAACTTCATTTTTCTCATGCACGGTAGAGATCCGCAACTCATTTCAGATGCTGTATTGCGTTATTCAAGAAGAATGCATGGTGATCCAGAGTCATATAAAATCGAATTAATAGCGAATATTTTTAATGCGTGGACGGCAAACAGAACTCGAAAGAGCCACTAACGTGTATAAGAGCAATTACGATAACAACTGTCGTAACCCAGGTGAATCTACTCTATTAGATCTCGTGCTATTACGAAATGACGGAAATCAATCGAAATTAGAGCTATCTTGGAAAGGTCCATATCGAGTTATTCAAATAGTGAAGCCGAATGTCACCTTGCAAATGTTAGGTAATCCGGCAAATACTGTTCACCTGAATCGGACGAAAAAATAAGAAAACAGGAATGTCCCTAGCCTAATTACGCCTGAGGGAACACCCTTACCGAATGAGGGTACAGACGAGCACACTTCTAATTCCGCAGGTCGACCCGTATTAGAAATCAAAGAATACCGCTATCGTACTGATAGAAAACGTGCGTATAAAGGAGCGTCGGAAACAAATCATGTACATATCTCTTGTAAATTGTTTCATCGTGTACATATCTCTATATTTTCTTGTTCATCTCATATCGTGAATAACGCTCGCATTGTGGGAAAAAAAGTTCATCACGAAATACTTCAGATGAGCACCGAAAACATCGTGATCCGTACTCCGGGACGCTCGAACGACGAGCCGCAGCCGTACTACAGCCCGGAAAAGACATTTTCGAGGTAAATTCCGACAACCATAACGAAAATAGGTGCTGATATCAATAACGAATCCATTCAGGAAATGTGCGAGGAAAGCTCCGCCCGAATTGCGATCCTCGGAGAGGAAATCGTCGAACTGCGAAGGGCTGTCGAAGCCCAGAAGAAGATCAAAGTCGAGACGAGGGACGCCGCATGTGATGCGATGGCGCAAGTTGATGGCAGCGTCGTTGTCATTTTTGCAACAAGAGGGATTTCAGCGACAGCTGTCGCAACGTAATAGGTGCTGGCCAGAGGGCCGAAATAGTGAAGTCAAAGGAGCTCTGCCCTAAATGTTTGAAAAGGCACACTGCCCAGTGCCGAAAAACGTTTCCTTGCCCCTACTGTGGCCAATCATCGCATCACCATTTTCTTTGCTCCTCTGTATCCGCATATGAAGAGAGGGCTAAAAAAAGCCCACCATCTCTGAGCTGTTTTGTTGCCTCATTCCATTTTTTTTTGTTGTGTCAATTCTGTATTCATATTGTCGTGGACGACAACCTCCCGAAAAGGGGGCATGTCATGGATTTGGCCTGTATGTTAACCACGCCCACTCCACAATGGCGTGGGCAGTTCTGGTTCTCTGTATGCGGCCCAAGTGGTCGCTTGTTACTGTTTGTTATACCAAATAAAAAATTGTTTGTACTAAAATGCCTTCTGGATATCATGATAACTCCGGGTACATTACAGACGAAACATCGGCCGAATGCCCCGTCAGCTTCGCATCCTCGCGAGGCACACTCTATAATTGAGCCTCACGGTGAGTGCATGCGTTCACGTGCTAGTTCCCCCAACGCCTGCGCTCTAGAAGATTTTGTTGCACTGCCATGATTTATATAAGAGGATATATTGAGGCTTTTACTCTGTGTGTTAGTGTGGAAGCTTTCTCGAAATGAACGAATGTCGTGGCTGCACAATCGCTGCGAGAATTCAGTAGGGGATGCGGCAGTAGCATCCACCAGATGAGGCGACCGCGTAGGTCCAGCTTCCCCCAAGCTTCCGAGACGCTGCAGTTCTCGTAGAACCCGCCCATCTCTTCACTAGAGGTGCCTATAGCGTCGCAACAGTGGAAGGGCGGTTTTCCTGTTGCGTGCGTTGTGCGTGCGGACGAGCCAGCACTGACGTAATTGGCGAGTCCCGAAACGAAAGTGCCTGAGTCCCTAAAAATCGGTGATTTCGCCCCACAGTCTGCTCCTCAAGATTACGGTGTCGATGAGTGCCGCCGCGTATCACTAGCCGCTCCAGCCTCCTTACGGCGCTTTATTTAATAGATAGATCTGAATTGTGTATCCACGGTGTTATAAAAAAGACGCAATCAATCAATCAATAACAAATCAGAGAGTTTTCATAATAGTTACTAGATTTTCTCTATAGTTGACATCAAATAGGATAAAAAAACTATCAAGAAAACTATCAAGAAAACTGATTTGCTAATGTGGGGAAATTTCAGCACGAGCGTCGCATATTTCTCTAGAAAACGAACACCTATCGGCACTCACTCTGCATTGGCTTCATTATTTTCCCGCTAATTCGACAACTTTCTTCATGACGAATTTGTGGTGCTTCTTTGCCCCATTAAATTTCAGGTGTTAACATAAGCCTTCGCGCTTTCCCGGCTTTTTACATTTTCTCTACCTCGTTATATGCCCTAGGTATAAATCATATACGCTACGAAAGCGCTGCCATTCATCAATAAGAACATTTGTTGTTTGGCTTGGATCTGAGTGCTCCCGTGTTTCCACTTTATTGCCTAGCTTTCGGTACAATAATACCTTCGTCAGGCCTATGACGTTTACAGTTGCATTCAGTCTATTATCATTTCTACAAATATTATGCGAATATATTGACCAGGCCAACAATCAATCTATACGACAATAGATTCTGACACTAGCAACTAAGCGACAGGACAACTGCGCACTGCCCACAAGAATGAGAGTCACTTATAAGTATAAGTATAAGTTTATTACGTTTGTAGAAGGCAAACGTTATAAAACACCACTATGGACAAGTAAACGGAAAGAAAAAAAAACAGAACAGTACGCAAAACATCAATATGATGAGTACAGCGATAAAACTTCTAAAAAAAAGTGCAGCCAATTTTGCAAAATCGGTTTCAAAAAACTAAGAAACTTCATGCTTCAACAATATGCTACTCACACGGCGTTTGAACTGACTGAGTGTGAGGGTGGAAGAGAAGTTTTTTGCGATCCTAAGATAGGCGCTACCGGCCCGAATTGTAAATGATCTCGCTCTGACGTTCGTTTTTGGCCGAGTCAGTGAAATTTTAAGTGGACTACCTCTTGTGCGGGATCTGATCATTTTGAAGAAATTTTTCGGTCCCTCAGAAACAGGTGGATGCAGAATCTTATGAACCAAACAGACATCGAATACTTTACGCCGAGATTCCAGGGAGGGAAGCCCTAGATACCTATTCCTGATTGACGCCCTAGGTATTCTAGAGTACAGAAACCCTCCTACCCTTACGAGCAGTTTCCGTGTAAAACTATTTTGTACCCTTTCTATGGCATAAATGTCATTCTTCTTTGTAGGATTGAACACAGTTGCGCTAGATTCTACTGTTGGACGCACATATGCTTTGTAAGCTTTAATAAGGACTGATTTACTCCTAACCGATAAGGCTTTGAAAATCTGGAATGTCCTTGACAAGGCCAATTTACACCTGTTTTTAATGTGCTCAGAAAAGTCCAGCTTGTTATTGTAGACAAATCCAAGGTCCTTGATAGAAGTAACCGCTGAGATCTCAGCTCCCTCAATTTTGTAGACCTGCGTTGGTAGGACCAACGACCCAGAACAAAGTCGCATAAACGATGTTTTATGAGGAGACAGGGGCAATTGCCAAGTATTTGACCAGTCAACCATCCTATAATGGCCCGTTGGAGACGGAGAACATCGTCCAAACCTGACACCATTTTATAAATTTTCACGTCGTCTGCGTAAATTTTGCTCTCTACATCAATATCTAAGAACATGCATGGGATATCGGCTGTGTAGATATTGAAAAGAACGGGCGATAAAACTCCCCCTTGAGGTACGCCACTCCCAACACCTCTTACTTCCGAGTATGTTCCCCCAATTCTTACTTGAAACGTTCTATTAGAGAGGAACTGTTCGATCCAGTTGGTGACAATTGGATGAAATTTCAGAGCTCTCAGTTTATGCATCAATTTTTTGAGCGAGACACGATCAAACGCCTTGGCAAAGTCGAAATAAATCACATCACATGCAAGCCTATTATCGAAAGCTTCGGTCCAATCCTCTGAGCACTCAATGAGATTAGTCTCAATCGAACGTCCTGGAACAAATCCATGTTGGTTTGCAGGAATTATTTTATTTACGTTGAGGTGAGCAATTACATGCTGTTTAAGAACTTTCTCAAATAACCTACAAAACAAAGAAGTGGTACTAACAGGACGATAATTACTCGGATCAGAAGCGGGACATTTTTTCAGCACAAGAGTAACGAAAGAATGTTTCCAACGTAGTGGTACCTCACCATACATGATAGACTGGTTAAAAATGTACGCCAAGGGGCCCACATATGGCACTAGCTACCTTTTGGATAAAGAATAGTGGTAGGAAATCCAGAGTTACTGAAGTAGATTTCGGCCATTTCATTAATAACTCATAAATCTGAGTGGAATAAAACCACGGAAAATCATCCATGGCTTGGCTAACATGAAATTGTATTGGAGGAAGAGTCCCATCATCGTTTTGGAAAGATTTGGCAAATTGCTCTGCTAACATGTTAGCTTTTTCGTAGTCCGATGTTGCTATCACTCCAGAATTTTGTAGGCAACCAACATGGGATTTCTCCTGAACCTTTCTATTCAGATATTTGTAGAAATTCTGGGTATTGTTAGATTCTACAATTTTCTTCTCCACTTTCATATTATATTTCCTCAACTGTTTAGAAAATTTTTCCGAGAATGAATTATATTCAGCCCAACTGTTCGTCCTCTTAGCTTCATAAAACAAACAACTGCGATGCTCTAGCATGTTTTGGAGATAATCAGGTAGCCGGACAGACTTCCAGGATGAAACCAATCCCCAAGGTACATGGTGCTCAATGATTTCATGCAAAATCGCCAGAAAGGTCTCATACCGCTCATCCACGCTATTTTTTGATGCGAATAGACTCGTCCATTGTATACCGGCCAAGTCAGGACATATCTCAGTGAAATTGCTGCGTGAATACATTTTACAGAATACGAGCTTGGACCGTATTTCACAGCCCTGAATCTTGAAAGCAATGCTACTGTGGTCACTCTGTCCCACTGGAGGTAGAATACTTATATCAGATACTAAGCTTTCGCTGCTCGAGAAAACCAGATCAAGAATGTTTTCCCCCCTAGTAGACTCCTTCACATGCTGAACAAGGTCGTAGCAAAACATCAATTCCTCTAGCAAAGATCCACCCATTGAAGCGGACAAGTTATTTAATCGCGAACTAAGTTCAGGCATGTTGAAGTCACCTACTATGACGGTGTTCAATTCGCACGCCACCAGGTCGCCAATTAATTTCATAAATTGTTCGGTGTTAGCGCTGGTGCAAGAAGGAGTTCTGTAGGCAACTACAACCCCAAAACTAGTACCTTCATAGGAAATGTCAGCACACAGAATTTCATAGCCCTCTTCCACTGACTCAGACACAACCACGAAAGCAGAGAAGATATTGCGGACAAGCAACATTACACCCAAACCACCTTTCCTAGGCCGGTCACATCGTAGAGTATTATACTCATAGGTTAAATTACCTAGCAGTGAAGATGTCAAATGGCTCGGTTTAAGCCAGGTCTCAGAAAAAGCATAAATATCAAAATTTTTCGACAGAATTAGTTGAATGTATTCTGAGTTTCTTGAAACCGACCTTACGTTATCATGAAAAAAGTTTAAAACGCTATGCCAATGCCTAG
>KN729466.1:2996-14404 GCA_000816745.1 Ancylostoma duodenale
CAAATCATTCTTTGATTCATTACGAACATTCACAAGTACTACCACATTTGAAAATTACCTGAATATGGACGTGAATTTCAGCTGACTCCACGAGTGATGAAAGGTCTTCGGAGCCATTTGTAAATACGGCTGCCCATGAAACGTACTCGTGAATATCTTCTTCTACATCGATAGATAAGTTAATTTCGCTATCCTGCAATCATCTTAGCCACTGTGATAATCTCATAAAGGGAGCACCAGTGTAGAATTTCATCTTTGCGATTTTGACACCTTTAGTAAGCAGAACTCATGAGCAATGAATGAATCAAATTGCCGGGAAGGGTGAAAAGCACAAGATATTTTGTTATTGTTTTTGCGCGTTCAAATGTGCATGCAGGTTCTCCCCGTGATCGCTTGTGTGTCGCAACGGAAATGTGTAGACTACCAAACGCCGCATGCGTGCCTAGAATTAAGTGATCTTGCCTAAACTGGCGAGAAATTGGGACTGTTGAGTTCTCGACTGTGACTGGAGTATTTTCTCTAATGAATCACAATGTGTCCATTTACATTTTTGGAACATCGACAATATTTCCACCCTTGTCGCTTTAGCATGGTGTCAAAGATGTCGACAGATGGAGCCTTCAGGAGAAAAAGTAAATGAAAGACATCCCAGCAGGGAACCGACGTCACCATTTTGCCATGCACTCATAACTAATGATTTATTTGAAACCCTTGCTTGATAGGTTTTCGACGAGTGGTGTACGACGGCAACCCCGGAGTTTGAAACGAGACAACTGTTTTTGAGAACAATACCTAAATTGGTGTTGATGTATGCGCATCGTTTTTGCCCACAGGGACTCGACACCCGAAGAGCTGTATCCGATACACTTAATCCAGTCGGATGAACGCGGTCTATCAGATACGGTGTTGTTTCGGTACTCTACTGTCCAATAAATGTCTATCTACGGACACGTGAATCCACTCGTTTCAGTGGAGGATGTCTTCATCCGTTCGATTCTTGCTTGATAACGATCCATGACCTACTCCATCTTCATAAAGTGTTTTCTCTCGCCAAGACACCGCAATTGCGCCAAGAAATGATATGTTTATGAATTATTTATGTTGGATAGCGGTACAGATATACATCAGTGGATCACATCAGAAAATATACAAGCTGTGTTTCCTCTCCCACGGCTAAATATACTGGGTACCGGCCCAGGAAAGCAATCCAATGATTTACTACTTCCTATTTCCTATACCTTGCAGTGGAGGGATGGCTTATTGAAGGACGACTATTGAGAAGATGTTCGAGGGTTCAATTTCCATCTGTGCTTCCTGTCTAACAATTTTGTATTTTAGGCTTTGACCATTGTCTAAAGTAAGTTTAGAGTTTGGAATACATCAGACACAAATACATATAGATGATACTACGCTTAAGATAGTGAGACAGTTTTGTTGTTCGTGGAATAATAAACATGAGCTTGACAACTCATGCTGCACAACTCATGCAGCTGTATCTGAATTCTAACTCTCGGATATCTTTCCTCGATCTCTCTACATCTTACCTATCACTTGACACTCACTTAATTGCTCATATCCTCTTGTATTCCTGTCTCTCAATTGGCAGGTTTACATTGAAGATGAAGTCTTCTTAATTAATTGTGGTGCTATTCTGGAACGAGGGTTTGCACCCCAGTATTCTTGTGGTTCGTTTTAACTTCGAAACTACTTCGTTTTTGACTCCTTCCATGCGACAAAAAAAAACAAGAGCAACGGAAGTTGAGGACTGTGATTGCAGTCAAGAGCAAATCAAACGCTACAAAATAGTTCCTGAGTTCAAATTACCAGGTGAAAATAATTTGAAAAAACCGCACAAGCCTATTCCCCGACCTAATTTTCTTAGTTTGGATTTCGAACGCTTGCTAAATCAAATCTACCAGCTATTAACAGCAAAAAAAAAACAAAACAAAACAATAGAATGCACCCGCACTCAAAACATGTTATAGATTTCCCTTGTAGAAACTGTGTCGAACACTTGTTGAACACTTGCATTTTACAAGCATTAGGTACGTTTCTTTTCTTTCTTTCTTTCACAGCGGTTCTCCAGCAATGTGCGTTCCTCTAACTCTGCATGCTAGTACAACTTGAGAATTAGAAGAATCAACGACTCACTAATCTCTTCACTACTTCAGGGACTCCAAATTTTGAAATATTTCGGTGGACGAACATAATTCGCGGGGTGAGAGGACTGACGTCTGTATACGAAGAGCATTGAACTGTCGCGTAATACTTCCCTGCAACTAAAATCTTAAGAGACGTGGAAGACAGAAGAAGTCGAAAGTATAGAAATCGTGGTAAACATGTGCGCGTTCAGGCATATGAACATGAAGAATGGTTTTTGGACCTTCTCAACCCCTTCGAAACTTTGAGACGTTCATAGTGTATCTACATGCCTGATCGACTGGTAACCCCGAAATAGCTGGGAAGGCGAAGCTGTATTTTGATTATAGACGATGGTAGTCATTGCAAAGGGAGGCAATAAATACTGCTACACAGTGGCAAACGCTTACATAACGTATGAAAGCACATTCTCCAACAAGCCCGTCAAGAACAATTTATTACCACCTATAAGGTTAAAAACCTTAGGTTCGCCCGTTCTTTGTTCCTTTGGCTCGGCTCCTATTTACTCGTGGCAATTCTCCACATTGAACTAAGCGTGACATCCATCTGAGAACGATCTTCACAAACGAGGAGCTGTTCACGACTGATTGGCCCCAGAATCATTAGAATTTCAAGGCGCATAAAGGAAGATTCGAGGAAGTTGATGCAGTCATTGCACCGCCTCGTTAAATCTTCGTTCTGAGTTCCTATGATTCCAGAATTTCTTCCTGGAATTTATATGATACAGGACTATTAAACCCATACGAAAAAAGAGGTAGAGACAGACAAGAACGGATACTTGATGCTTTGAAAAATTAACTTCCATGGGCCACCAATCCAACTGTTTAACATGAAAGCAGCCGTGCAATTACCCAACTGGACGAACCGCCAAATCATCAAAATCAAATCACATAGGGCTGTTGCCTTCTCAACCCGCATAAATTCACGCTTGCCTCTGAACAGCCGGCCAAGACTTATTCTCTAGACTTGGACCTCCTCAACTTCTCGATTTGAGCACTACTGGAAGAGAAGATTGCAAAAGAGATAGAGACAGAGATACAATACAGACAATCAAACTCTGATGTCAATTGGGAAGACCTGGGACGCTTTACTGCAAGATTACGCTCGGTCCGCATAGCTGTGATCCGCAACAAAAGTGGGTGCATCGAGCAAACCTTTCGTTTTTTTTTTTTGGTCCAAGTATGTGACAGTAAATTGTTATTGGAGAGATCGTTCTTGATTATGGCCTTTAACCTTTTTGTGCTTTTTTATTATAAGCCTGTACATACTCGATAATGAACAGCTCTGTACACGTGCAGCAAATATGTATAAGGGATGAGCGATGCTTTTTGCATTAGAATAAGAGAAAGCAGAATTCACATGCAGGTCGACCACCTCTCTTACTTCACGGTATTTTCATCGTGATACTGAGGTAAAAGATATTTTCAGCCACTTTGAGTTGTTGTCCCACTGTTGCAGGACCTTGTTGTATGTTTGAGGTGATCTGGAATGTTTGATATGCGTTGTGATCTCCTTTGGAATGTCCTGGGCCCAGATGCATCATTGACAACAAAGGCAATCCTCCACCTAAGGGTAGCACATCCGAGGTAAAAGACAAGGTAACGTTGTGATGCATGAACGTCTAGGCGGAGAAGGTAGCGCTAGCCGCAGGTGATGGCAAGAAAAAATGGTGTGTGCAAGCACGGAACCACGGAACCTGCGCAAAGCTACGGCGCACAGCGATAGATAGGTATCACAATCATTCTCTAGTCGCCGCCAAGGATTCGCGGTTGAATTTTTAGTTATATGATGTGATTCTAGTCATCCTTTTCGCTAGATGACGTTCACAATCAGTCTCCGGTCGCTGCCAAGGATTCTTAAAAAGCTTAGGGATTAAGATCGAATTTCTTCTTACTAAATTTGGTACCTTGATTTAGACCTTTGGCATTCTAATACCGTATTAGAACAATTTTGCTAAATATTCCAGTTATTGTTTAGTTAAAAAGTGTAGCTTAGGTTGTATTTTATAGAATTTCCTCATTCTTTGTCTTCCACATCTCTTTTTGAGCCAAGTTGACTCCACGTCTCTGTACAGGGTGCACCATAAGTTCTTGCACATCATGTTTCGTACCACCATGGAAGGGGAATTTAACGCAATGGAATGACCTCTACGACCGCAGTAAACCATCTCAACAGCAACTCATAAACCTAAGAGATCAGGGATATGTCGCCATTTGCTTTTCAAATAGTTCGAAGCCGAGTGGTAGGTGCACACATCGCGGCACGAAGCATCGATCTCATCCTAGAACTAGAGCCATTCTTCAGAACAGAGCTGTTGGATCTCCATCAGAAGAGTGGATTAGATGTAAAAAGCTTTGTAGAATACTGTGGTTGAAACAAAATACCTTTCCCCTCTTCCTTCAAGAATTTCATCGCGTTTTCGAAAAGATGCCCAGTCAGAGCAAGTTACTTTGTTCTTTGGTACTCATAGCCTATTCTGTTCCTTCTGTTAGATTAATGTTGAGAATTGTTCTCTAGATCTTTTAATCATCTCGCCACAGTACAAAAATCCCTATGCGAATCCTTGGCGACGACTAGAGAATGACTATGAAAGTTATCTATCGAAAAGAATGACTAACATCTCATTACAGAGCAAAAAAAAAACTTATTTGCGAATTCATGGCAGCGACTAGAGAATGACTGTGAAAGCAATTGATCAAAAATGATGACTAGAATCATATCACGGAACAAAAAACAAATAAGGCTCTCCGAATCCGCCTGTAAACGGAGCGTAAATCATCCATAGAGCACCGAATCAGGAAAGGTAAACACTGCAAGGTAAAGTCTACATGCTGCTCAAAGACAGATACATGACCTCCTACCTTACCCCACCATTCCTGGGTAAGTACCTTGATGAGTGCCAAGCTACGGATAGGCTAGGGGAGGGGGGGGGGGGTTACCGCTCGTCAAAAAAAAAAACTTCTGACTCAAAAAAAGCTGACCATGCCTAGGGGGTTATTTGTGGTCATTTGTGCTAACACGAGTATCCTATCCATTTCGCATCATAAAGCCATTTTTTAGGATTACGGTGGGTGTACTGTCGCATGCTATGGTACAGCTACAGTAGCCCTACAAAAGTGTGAATGTGGTACGAAATGGATATAAGATTCGTATCCAGCACCTCAATTAGGCGTACACCTGTGCACGAGTACCAGTCATCAAAAACGGAAAATATTAGGTTGTTGCAAAATCGATGTCGGATCTCGAGAGTTGAACTTGAATTGTCATAACTCGGCTGAAACTGAATTTTTTTCATCGATTTAGTACGCGTTTTAATCAGCACATCTTTGCCATCTTTCTGCTAAATTTTGGCTCCATTGCGATTGAAGCCAAGCTATTCAGACCAGGCAAAATCGGCAAGAGCGTTTTGAATTGACGTATTTTTACGGCCTTGTCTTCCCCTCAAGGATAGGTCCAACCGCTTGAATTTGTGGTCATCCGTAGGGGAACGGTCCGCTGATTGAGATATGTAAGGGCGAGTTCCGATCTCCACTTGCATCTGCCTCTAGAGCGCCTGGAGTGCGAAATGTAGTCTTGAGCTACTGTGAAACACTAGAGGGTGAATCAAAGAGAATGCACTTGCCCAATTTTTCCACCGTGCGCATTACTCCGATGGAGCCAAAAATATCAAAATAATGAACCTCAAAGCCACCTTCAAGACACTGAACAGGCTTCCACGTATCTCCAAAGCTAAATGATTTGGGTCGACATTGGGCTACGACTTTGCTGAGCATTCCCTCCTGCATAGTTTGGTAGCATTTCTTGTTCAAGCCGCTCCCTTGCCATCGAGTTCGAACCCACGAAACAGTTTGGGACGAATCTTGGCAAACGAATACACTTCGATTCACCCTCGAAAAACCCAACAGAAGTGGATAGATCTGAATAAGAATGAAAGAGTAGAAAGAGGAAGAAATGCGCTTTGAAATAAATACAAAAGGTATGGTAGAAGCACCTTTTCACACTCCGAAGCATTATTCCAAAGTTCGTGGTTCAAAAATCCGACATCGATTTTGTAACAACCTAATACATACATCATCATGTTCAGCGCCTCGAGCTCTGCACGAAAATGAAAAAAAATCGAAAAAAATTTCGATTTTTTACCTGAATTACAGGTGTTTCGGGCCCTTTCAGTCATATTCAGGTATGTTAATGGTCGACAGTTGCTTCATCACAGTCGGAATGAGTGAGATAGGCCTGTGATAATAGAACCGTGTGAAAGGAAATAGATAGGTAGCGTGCCTTTTTAACGAAGAGGACGAGACGGGAAGGGTAACCTTTTTAACGAAAAGGACGAACCAGGCAGGCGAAGTATGACACGGATGAGGGTTGCGCCATAGCGTATGTTAGATGTGAGCTGGCGTGTGATAAGGATTCTCCGGCGTCTAAAAACGGAGAAACCTCTGTTTCCAACTGTGCGATTATCGTGCGCCAGCGTCCAAAAGTGGAGGAACGTCTGGAGACGGGTCCAGCGGCGTGACTTTGGTTCGCCGGTGTTCAGAAGAAGAGAAAGGCCTGGAGTCAGGGATCCAACGGAGTGATAAGGGTGTACCGGCGTCCAAAAGTGGAGGAACGTCTAGAGTCGGGTCCGGCGGTGTGATAAGGATGCGTCGGTGTTCAGGTCTAACCCCAATTTGCACTTACTCGGTCAGTTCTCACCATCTACGTCCACCGCTGCGAACCGAAATGTGTTACCGTTAAATTATTGGGAAGGAGCTGCCCGTAATGGGTCCATGGTCCGATGAACTGCGGCAAAGAATACTTCTCTGTGGATAGTGTCTGTTCATCCACGTATATCAATCTTATCTTGGATCTCATCTTATCGCTGAAAATATGCGAGCAAAGCGAGCATCAAGAAAAGCCTGGAAAAGGACGGCCAGACTGGTACTCACAAATTTTAAAGAAAATCAAGAAAATCTGTAGAGTTATCTGCGGAAACTTTGTTGAATCTGTAGCAAATCTCTAGTACTTATACTATATATTTATTATAGAAGCAAGCTCGTGTATGAAAAGAAAGAAGTACTTGTTGAATTTCCGTAAAAATCATGTGCCTTGGGGGAGCTCTACTATAGACCCCAAGCACAAATGGTGTAGTCTCTGTTTTTTTTACAGCAGACTTTTTCTAGGATGTCTGTGAATTTGTCTTCAGAAAAAATTGTCCTAACGAAACCAATGTCGGTGACAGATGCCATTTAGAGGCCTAATGCCAGTACCATAAACGATAGTTTACGACGATGTTGAAGAATTTTGATCGCATCAATTAACCACGGAATTAACATTGTAAATTTAAGAGGATAGCATCAACGAGTCTTGCCTTGTACTTCTACTCACTTCACATTGCGACATTCAGGTTTTTTCATTTCAAGCTTTCGTTTCAGTTTTAGGATTCGTGAACACAATGTGGTCCTACCGTCCATCACGTCGTTGAATGTTGCAGATGCTGCGTTGTGCGTTGTGCGCGGAGGTGGTGTTTTGAAAGTGCAGTTGCTCAATTTGTCCATTTCTGGGCAGATAAAGACCTTAACAAAACGTCGTCGATAAATCTGTCAAAATGATATGAACTACAACAAGCATAGACAAAGTTGGCGAATTTGACGATGTGAAGGTGCACATCAGGGCGACCTCGCCGTACGCTGGAATCTCGATCTCGCACAGCCGTGAGAGCTGAGCGTTGCTTAGCTTAATTGTATTTTTAGCGTAATTGTTTGATTCACGTCATTGTCGAAGTAAAAGGTAGTGATTCCAGCGGTGCGCGGCCGCTGCTGTACACGCTTGGCTATGCAAATTCGTCAGCTATCTCGATGCTCACTGCTCGAATGCCACTTCCATGGGGACAGCTGAAAGAGCGAAACTATGGCATACACAAAGCAATATTTGTTCCTGCAAGAAACATTGCGTTCTTGCAAAGCATCCTTCGTTTTTTCCGAATCTCCTAATTGGAGATAGTGTCATTGTCTAATGTTTCGTCTTTTTGTTGTGGAAATGCATATACGCTCAACAATACAGAGCCCATCACAAATACAATGGGACCCAAAAATAACATTTTGTGCTCTCTGGCACGTTTTTCACAAAAGCCGTGACTATTCGTACCCGAGAACCCTGTTATACCGCATTTCACTTTGAAAAATGGAAAAAAACTAGTAAAAGTAAGAATTTGTAAAAATAGCCTATGCTTGATCTCATTCTCCAGTATATCATGATTATACGAGCACCCTCAGTGTAAGGTTACTAAAATACCATTCATTGCAGAAATCCTATTTCAAATTAGCACTGGCTTGCAGTTCTATGTGGATCAGAATGTCCTTGCAGGGACAGATAGAGATCCTCTACATTGCGAGCCTCTGGTCGGAATCGCCAAGCCGTTTTGCTGGGATTCGAGTCCCATCGACACCTCGTGGAAGATCCTGAGTTTTACAGTCCGCCGTAAGAGAACTGGCACGTTATGGAAGGTGTTACCTCAATAAGAGCGGTGGAAAAAGCAGATAGAACCAGAGATTGTGTATGGTATTCATCGACGAGTTTCGAGACAATTATCGTCTTCTCTCTCTGAAATGATGGCATGGATGACGATTACGCGTAACGGCAATATAATCCGTTGATGTGTTCAAGTAGTTTTCAGGCTCACGGCCTCATAAGGGAGCACAACAGCCGTTTGTAGGGGAGAATACGATAGCAGACAGGTTAAAGGTACATACGTATAATTTCTCTGAGATGGCTGAGTCTTCATGACGTAGTCGGGTAATGTAAACGAAAAAGAAATCAACCTGAAGAGGAGTGACTGAAATCGCCTTTGGTTTGACTCGAATAACTTCATCCGCTACCAGGAGATGATCGGCGTCCAATTTTCCCTTCCCTTGGGCCAAAGCAGTATTGGAGGAGCGGTATTGATTCTCCAGCAGGCCAATGCAGCCATCCACATTGGTCGTTCGAGGAAGGTATGGTTTCACGACGTAAACGTGATGGTCGTTCGAGGAAGGTATGGTTTCACGACGTAAACGTGACCGTTTTGGTTTCTCTCAGCGCCAGGCTTCCTGTTCAGACCGTAGGTGTCGGGATCTTGCAAAGGGTTTCGATTGTGCTCGTAGCAGCAAACCTGCCCAGCGATCCTGCGACAGAGACCCCCACTGTAGAAGTCCTTATCGGCTTCTGCTCCGCCTCAAAACGTGCAGATCCTCGTGAGATTGCGAGCCTGAGTGGCAACCACTTACCGGTACATATTTCAAGTTTGAGATAGGAATCTTGACTAGTAGTATCCCTCCCCCCCCCCCTGATGTTGTGACATCATGTTCGCAACCTGTCACGAGAGTGGCTCGAGACAGGGCGCGCCGGGTTTGCGCCGAACTGCATGCTAAAATATGCGAGAGCGGTGCGGCACGAAGGTGTTGCACACATGTCGCCTTGTTGGCAGGTTGTCAGTTCGTCGCAAAGTCATTAACTTTGCGACAACCTGACAACGGATGGGAAGAGTGCGGGGAAAATATTGCCAAAAGTCGCGAGACGCAGAGCGTCTCGAAATTCATGTCCTCGTGCACGACCGAGCTCGTGGCGCTTCGTAACACTATTTTTTGCGTAAATACGTGAATAATCGACGTAGGAGCCGTTACAGACAAAGTGGAGTAAAAGTGGCACCAGTCGTGCGCCAGAATTTGTTGTTTTGAAAGCTGTTGATCCGCGTTCTCGAAAGAGAAGTGCAGTTTTATCCATGCACCCTCCTCTAGACTCCTCATATTTTCTATTTTCCCTTTTGTCAACAGACCTTTCAATGTTTTCTGGTTGGTTTTTAGTAAAAAAAAAACGGCGGTGCAAAACTTCACTTCCACCTCTGTGAAGATGAAAGCGATGTATGTAGGACCTGCTTTGTAGTTTGCTACTCCTAATGGTTCATGATCCCTCATAGCGGTGACAAAGTTGTTTATAGTCGTCACCGGTTATGAGCATAGTTTTATTTTGTTAAGGTTGTGTAGGTAGCGTGCATGACCTCAACTGTCGTAGATTTTGTGAACAATGCTGTTCCTGATGTGATTGCGATTGGAAAATCAGCAGGTAAGCTCAGGAGAGACAATAAATAGCGAGATAGTCAAGAAGGGTGTATCGCTTTGTAACCCTGAGGCTGTGGATGCTATTTTGAAGGGTAGTGAGATCAAACGCCGACGTGGAGCATCGTGTTGAGTCCATCTGAGGCCCATCTCTGCAATGCAGAAGTAAAAAGTCTGTACTGATGCTTAAATTTCTGATGGTTAATTTATTGGTCAAGTTCCAGCGAAAGAGACCTCCTGCCTCCCCAACCCCATAAATCCCAACAGTGACGATAGGTTTAGTAACAAAAATCTCTGCCTGACTTCAATTCTGAGCAAACATTCAACAACATGAACAAAATATTCAATTCATTAACAAGGGAAAATACCGCCCAAGCCTACAGGGTGGGCCATAAATACGGGAACAAGACATGTTTTGCTTTCAAAGAAGTACGTTCTGCTTTGAAGTCATGTTTACTTGAGAGGTCGTCTCCGGACGTTTTGCTAGGAGAGTGCTCAGGAACTCAGTATTCGTCGGGTTTAGAACTGGGGAAACAATAAATTCTGGGACCTTCTGGGTTTGTCGGGTTCTCACTCAACTGCACAGGGATCAGTCAAATGTATTGGTAGACTTTCACGGTACCTGAGACATAGGCTTGCTCAAAACCCCTCCGAAGTTGAGAATCTTCAGAAAGGAACTTCAAAATAAATTTTTGCGCAACCACTTGCGCGCCGAGGTCTGCGACTTCATTTGATGTCTAGGGGTCTGATTCCTAGCAGAAGCAGATGGATGATATTGATAGATGTCTCCTTGTGCTGGGAGTTAATGAACATAAACGAACATAAACCATATGACAGTGTTCCAAATTGCCTTGAAAATTTTTCCTGATTTTTCCTGATTGCAATTTTCTCTGTTACGGTATTTTTGGCCCACCCTGTATATTGTGTACATGTTGCACCTGACCAAATCGATCGGCAGCTCGTACCCGAGAATGCCTCGCCATCTATTTTCTTGACTCAAAGCCCTCAGGCGCTGATGGGCGCAGAGCCTGAGGGCTTTGAGCAAAGAAAATAGTTGGCGAGAATTTGTGACGAATTTCCTTGATCGACATGATTGAGCAGCAGGTCGGACGGGTGATACGGCAATCGCAGCAGCCTTCAAATGTTTTCCACAGCTTCCTTTTTCATCTACATTTA
>KN729468.1:0-16573 GCA_000816745.1 Ancylostoma duodenale
AACTCTGAAGGGTTTCGTCCATAGATATACAGAAGTAGGAATTAGTTTCTCGGTCACTGGTCTCGTCCGTCGGTCATCTCGTCGACACTGAATACACGTTAAGGCGGTTGCCGAGCAAGACTCGCCAAAACAGGTTTCACCTGCCACGGAACCCGGCAACCACCTTACACAAGTCCTCTGAAGTGCGGATGTCATGGCAGTTGCGACGAGCATACCGACCATCCATGGTCACAGCAGCAGGATGAATGGATGTGTGCACCTGTTGACACTGAATGAAACATTCAGTGTCAACAGGTGCACACATTTAACCGTGCGCAGGTGAAACATGTCTGACACGTTCGCGTACGTGAACATTCGGACTCTTCCTGTCTGCGCTCTCGATGGGCGGAGCACGGTATAAAACCGCGCCCGTCCTAGTAACTATGTTCACTTCGAATTTGTGCCAAGACCGACAGGTGACCAGCAAGGAAAGGAGGGGAGGGGGGGGGGGGGCATGCGCGTGACTACGCGTCACTTCCTTCAGAGTTCTTGGATGCCGCTCACTCGACGCCAATCCCTACCAACCTAACAGTATCAGATTTTGACTGTTAGCTGGGTTGCAGAGCAGAAGCATCCGTTCACGAGTGTTTGTTTGCCAGGCAGCATACCAATGGGAGCTCAGAGTACCCGAGATCGCACTTCCGAGCTGCCGTGCTTATTCATTTGCAGGATGAAACCGGGATTTCTTCCTACTTCTGAAAAATTGTGCGCAATGCTCGCAATGTTTTACCTACTCTGAACTTTCTGCCCGCGGTGGATCCGCGGTACGCCCGAGGTGGAGCGTCGGTTCGCCACGGCGGGCATGTGCGGGTCCACCGTGGATGTACTGCGGCGCCACCGCGGGCGTGTGCGGATCCACCGCGGGCATGTGCGGGTCCACCGCGAAGACGGGCGTTTTTAAGAGACCAGTATAAGCAGTGCAATGGGACTTTTGAACTACATATTGCATGGTCATTTCGCATTAAATCTTCTGAATTACACTACCCATGGGCATTATTAATAATTTTATTGATGATATTGATATTTATTAGCAAACTCTTCCTGCACCTTTGTTGCATTTATTATTTTGGTCATTAAAAATGAGTCTATGTTGGGGCATCCGACGAGAAAAGACAAGAGCTAACCTGCGTCGATATTACCACTTCACTTTGCAAGCGTTTGCACATCACAGGATTCGAACCTACCTTCCCTGCTGATGCTTCCAAGTCCAGCGCCTTATCCATTCGGCCACGCGTGTCGATGGATGGGGTGGTTCTCATAGCGCTGATGTATGAGTCAGCGTTATTGCGGGTCCACCGCGGGAATGTGCGGGTCCACCAAGGGCATGTGCGGGTCCACCGTGCGCCATGTGCGGGTCCACCGCGGATGGCAAAGTTATCGCGGGTCCACCGCGGGCATGTGCGGATCCACCGCGAACATGTGCGGGTATAGCGCGGGAGTTACGTCACTACCGGTCGTCCGTGGGCACGTGCGGATTTATCGCGGGCAACCGCGGATCCACCGCGGATCGACCTCGTACCGCGGATCCACCGCGGGCAGAAAGTTCAGAGTAGACAGGTGACCAGCAAGAAAACGAGGAGGGGGGGGGGGGGGGTGGGGAGGATGTAGGTGACTACGCGTCACTTTTTGTGAAGTGAGATGTGACAGCAACTGCATGCAGCCCGGTAGGCTGATAGGGAGGATGCTCGTGATGCAATAGTTCTAAAAATCTCGGATGCCATCGTCACTCATCACTGTTCAAAAGTAATGGGTTGAAATTCAAAGATGTGAAGGCTCTCGGCAAACTAGTGGCATTTGGTTTGACGCTTTCTGTTCTCTGAATTTATGATATCCACTTGGAAAATTTTTATATTAGGTTGTAGAATTATAAACGTCCGCTGCATTTGTTTTCCTCCTCCCCCCCCCCCCCTCCACCCTTTCTCGCAACTCCCAAGTGTCACCGTTTCTTGCGGGGGTGCTGCCTCACTTGGAAAAGTTTTTTTATGAGGCTCCAGAAGGTTTACGGATTATTTACGTAGTACTTTCAATTTTCTTGTCTCTAAAAAATCATTTCTTAGATGGCACTGCACCTATTACTATTGATGACCTACTAAGTGCTCGATCCGCCATCAGCCAAATCCTTCTCCACCATGTGAAGAATTGCAACTTAACGCTAAATTGTTAAAGGATTCACGATTTAGCCAAAACTCGGAAAATCCGTTATAATTCATTCCGTTCAAACCTCAGAGGTTGTTTGAGAATTGCTTAAGGGCGCAAAGGTTCATGACATCCTTTTGTGAGAGGCTAAATTAGAACTCCTTGCAACAGTCCGATGTCACTTGAACTTTACCGTCACCCAGTAATGGATGTAAACGTAAAGGCAATGGATTTAGACACGTTTGCTTGTTCGAAGGTTGTTCATGAAATTCTACAAATTTCGAAGTTGATCTTTGTTTGAAATTTGTGGGCGTAGTCCCTAGGTTCAGGAGTATTTTTCATAGAAACCTCCGTTTTATTGTGAGTCAGGATGTTGAAAAGGAACCACCTAAGATCAAGCATTCTTCGACTCTTTTAAGCTACGGACAGCCTTGGAAAGAGAATACTCGGTTTATGAACAACATAGAAGATGGATTTCTGAAATACGTATTGTACTTGTAAATATAGGGGTATCAAAAAGTTTCCGGCCTAGACTACTTCCAAAAGGTCTACAGCGACGAAATTTTGTTGTGGTAAAATATAGGTCCCTCGAACACTAATACACTTTTCTTAGCTCAGTTTCAAATTTTTAGACCGTCCAAAAAGCTCTTTATATCACATGAAGCAGAGTATCTTCCAAAAGCCGACTTCAGCTCATTTTTGATCCTGAATCTCATTGCTCGAAGATGCTGCTCCAGATTTCAAGGCAGATAATAGTTGCTGGATGCCAGGCCCGGACTACAGCATGTGTGATTCAATGATGCGAGTCCGCGTTCTCATGCGGTAGCAATTGCAACCCTTAATCTGTGGACGGGTGCTCTGTCGAAAAGCATGTAAAACCCACCATGGTTAGGCTAAAACAAAGCGTCATTATTCTTAAACGAGTCAGCCTAAGAATTCGAAACTTGGCACGGTGGCTTTAAAGGCTTCAGGCTACACAATCGCACTTGAAGTTTCGGCGAAGAAGGCATGGAACAGGTCGAGGCCGGAAACTTTTTGATACCCCTATAATAAAAAAGAAAGATGAACCAAAGATTTTTGGACAATGTTCAGAATTGCCCATCACAACGTAACAGCTTGCGGTAAAAATGATGATGATCAGACCCTGTTACCTCCGAAAGGTTGAGTTAGCCATCCGAATTTGTACCAGATGAATAGTGAACGACTCCAAAAGCCATTTATGAAAAAATGCAATTTCAATCTAGCCAAAAACAAATCATATTCGAACTTTTGTTTTTTGGCTTCTTTGTAGGTGAAACCTCAAGTTTCTGATGTTGGCAAACAGTGCAACACGAAATCCATAGAAGTTTTTATTTTCTTCTCTGATGTACAGTTTTTTCCTCAATGTCTTGCTATTTTTGGCAGAATGCTTCGATAACGCTTGTACTGTATCGTCTTACCCATTTTAATTTTTTTACCCTTTTCCGACAAAAAAAAAAACTCGCGACTTCAGCAAAATTTGTGACATTTGGTATGCGTCATCTTTTTGACGAATCAACGCATTAACGCGTAACGGCCATTTTTCTTGGAACGTAACGGATTAACGGATTGACAAAGTTTGAAATTCTGTAAGGCGCGGCCCTGGTCGGCAATAGTGACGATTGGCGTCGACAGTGAAAGCGACACTCGATCCTGAACTATAAGTGAAGTTTGTCAGCAGCACCATGTCTTGTTTTGCATAGCTGGTAAAAGAAAACACAAACAAGACATACATTTCTTCTGCTGTGTCATTAAAGTAATACGTAGATTAAAGGATTATAAATAACCGTTTTAATCGAGAAGCAAAATTACCACAAAGACAACGGCTCAACAGCTCTATCTAAGAAACATTCCCCTGATTCCTTTCAGACCTCTGACGAAGACGGTTGCGTAGAAACGTAAGGTCAATAAAGATCCACCGTAACAACCTGGTGTGGCAAAAGCAAGTGCTACTATTCCCCTGATTGATCAATAACCCTTCTGCCTCTTCAACACAAGGAATTAGTGTTCTCTTCAAAGAAATCGCCATGCTGTGAGACGCAGTAGGGAGTCACCTCAATTTTGACTTCATCGCAGTTTCTAGAGTTTTTCTCAGCCGAGTGTCGTTACATCAACAGAAACATGTGGTTTTCTGATAGCGTTGGTATTAGACCATGTGGCGGTTGAGGAAGGAAATCCATCCCTTACTACTTGGTTTTCTACTGGGTTATTTTCGCGATGAGTGGTTGGGGCCATATCGTGGGTAACTATTGAAGTCGCTGTTTCGACAGCACAGCGATAGAGTGCCTAATCCACGCGGAATAAATATTGTGCAGGGAGATTTGCGGTGAATTTCTGGATGGGACTCATCATCAATGAATAGAGCGATCCTTTCATATCCTATCTAACACAACATCTATCCATGATCATAGGGTTTTGGGGGTCAGGATAGGCTGCTCATCGTCGCTGAGCTGATGCGTTTTTTTCCTGCATGTTCAAGTGAGACCCTTCTATTATCTGTCGTTATAACGGCTTCGATAAATTTGCAATTCTTTACACGGCGGAGAGCACTTAGTAGGTCAGCAATAGTAGGTGCACGACTACCTAAGAAATGATTTTTCAGAGATAAAGGAATTGAAAATGCTAAATAGTCCATACACCTGGAGCATCATGAAAAGCTTTTCCAAATGAATACACCAGCATCGCTAAAAGTGGCGACAGACACTTGAGAGAAAGGGGAAAAAGGAAAACGAATGCAGCGGACCTTTATAATTCCTCAACCTGGTATAAAAATTTTCCAAGTTAATCATAAATTCAGAGAACTGAACCGTCAAACCAAATGTCACTAGTTTGCCGAGAGCCTTCACATCTTTGCCTTCCTCCACTTGCTTTTGAACAACGATTGATAAGTGACGATGGCATCCGAAATTTCTAAAACTATTGCCTCCCGAGCATCCTCCCTATCAGCCTACAGGGCTGCATGTTATTGCTATCACATCTCACTTCACAAAAAGTGACGCGTAGTCACATACATGAACCCCCCCCCCTCCTCGTTTTTTTTTTGCTGATCACCAGTCTACGTGAAATACCTATTACGAGCATTGCATATTATCGAGAAGTAGAAGAAGAATTCCCGGTTTCATGCTGCAGATGAACATGCGCGGAAGCTGGGAGTTTTATCTGGTAGTCTAAGGTCCTATCGGCTACGCTGCGTTACAAGCAAGGACTTGGGAGTGGATATTTGTGTTCTGCAACCCAGCTAACAGTCAAAATTCGACGTTGTGAGGTTCTTAGCGACTGGCATCGAGCGAGCGCCATCCAAAAACTTTAGATCTGTCGCCTTACGAACATCTCCTCTATCCCCGCTGCTAGAAAGTTTTTTCTATCACACACTACCTCTTGAAAGAAGTGATGCGTAGTCACGCACATACTCCCTCCCCCCCCCCTCATTTCTTTGCTAGTCACCTATCGGTCTTGGCACAAATTCGAAGCGAACATAGTTACTAGGACGGTCGCGGTTTCATACCATGCTCCGCCCATCGAGAGCGCAGACAGGAAGAGTTCGAATGTTCACGTGCGCAAACGTGTCAGACATGTTTCACACGTGCACGGTTAGAATGCGGGCACCTGTTGAAATTGAACGTGCATGGATAGTGCTAATCAATTTTGTTACCTACGTTCGGAGTAGTAGTCACTCGGAAAGAAGCCTCATTAGAATCGTTGATCGTCCTGCTCTTCGTACATGTTGCGTATTGCAATGGCGGTACTCACGAACACGCGGGATCGGAAAGTGGCGTGGTTTTCACCTGGTGGTAGGTATAAATAACTGCAGTGCTACCATCACTTCATAATCGAGATGCAGTCTGGATTTATTCACTGTTCCTGGCTTAGGCTCCCTCAAGGACCGTCCTACTCACAAACTTCGGTGTGACACATCCGGCTCACAAAGTGAACATATCTTGGGGTATGCTAGTTGTGTCTCCCTTCTGCTACGGATGGCTCCACTAAGGCTCCTGGATGTGACACATCGGGAAGTTGAAGAGGGCGTGGCTTCATGGAACACATCGGGAACCATAATAGTAGATTCATGGTAACACACGGAAGAGTCCGGAGTGCTGGTAGAGTCATCCGTGAACGTCATTGAACACAACCAGCACGCCCTGAGATGTGTTCACTTCCTCTCTCATCTTGACTACTGGATGTGTCCAGTTCTATTTCTTGGAGTGCGAACCGGAAGATGCGTGAGTATTATACATTCACTAGCCAATCATATACCCTTCCTCAATATGTTATGATATTCCACTCATCTGAACATGAGTGCCACCCTAACAATGGCAGCTGTGCAGAACCGAATGGGCATCTCTACTGATACTTGCTAGGGATAATTTGCTTTTGCGGTGTGCAAATGATTAGACACGCGTTGGCGGCTGCAAAAATCTCGAACTTGCGCGGCTTCTCTCCGTGAAAGAAGTGAAGGATCACCAATGTGTGTATTTTTCCTGCGGTAATGCCTATTGTCTGTTCCACTAATCTTGCATATTGGACGAGCTCCAAGATGAGGTAAGTCGTGCCACGTCGTCATATTCCTCATCATGTTGGACGTGAGCCAAATATTACCGCTTGCGGGACTCACCTCATCTTGAACTTCGTCCAGTATGCAAAATTAGTGGAACATACAGTACACAGTATAGAACGGGTCCAGAGCCGGCAATGTATCGCACCTGGCACAAGTGTAGTTCCAAGACTAGAAGTGTGCCATGAGCAATACCTTTCGTGTATTGGGGTGTTTTAGGGTTCAAGAAAGTTCCTATAATTTTTCTCAATGTGAGGTAACCTGCGCAACTCATCCTTTGCCTAGAAAAGATATTCTAAATTTAACTGAGTTGAATTGTGGGTTGCTGAACTCTCCCACTCTTAGAATCCACGGTTGTAGGAGCAGCGAAGAGTCAGTAGTCTGCCTCATAGGAAGATCACGGTAGTAACTAATGGTGATGACAATTTTGACAGAATTAATCCTGCAACGTAGTAAATTATTCTTATACTACGAGTGAAAGGGCATACTCGCTGTTTGTTGTTGTTTGGAGGGCAGTAGAAGCGGCTTACGACTTTGCTAGCAAAACATTTGTATTCGTAGCTATGCATAGAAAGCAGTTTCATCCAACTAACTCAGTCAAAAAAAAAAAAACGTGAAGCGGAACAGGGTCTCTGATTCCACCAGCCTCCATGAAGAAACTTACGATGCGATTCTCTCTCCCTTATATGTCCACTGCAGGCAGACCTGGAGAGAATCACAGCTACTCATAGTATGTGGACAGTCCTCATCCACATGCAGAGTCCTCATCTAGTGACAGGCGTAGTACTCAGTTCTGCTGTAAGGACAAGTTTGAATACCTTCAACCTCAAGTGGGGGGTTGAGTTACGGTTGAAAATGGTACGTTACAACAACTATGCATACTGACACTAGAAGAATTATTCGGAAGCGCCATCACAGCTCGATTGTTACATGGAAATGCTGTTGCAGTCGATTATCATGCTCGAGGGCCACAGCATATGGTAGGTCTAGAAATTAAGCAATGTGCACTTACTGTTTTCTCCATTTTTCCAAGCCTCCACTATTTCTCTAGTCTTTGTTTTCTCCTCTTATTTCTAGGCTGTAGTTGGCCGTCACCTACTGCGAGCACGCCAAGCGCAAAACCGCCACCACCGTGGACGTCGTCTACGCCCTCAAACGCCAAGGACGCACTCTGTACGATTTCGGAGGATACGTTCCTATTGCGAGAACACTCAAATTTCTAACGCGACAGTCTTTTTAGGACCACTCCTGAAAAGTTCGGCTCAGCAAATATGTCGTTCATTTCCCCACTTTTTATGTTTTTGCAAGTTATTCTCCTTGATTTTGTCCAGCGAAGTACACTAGGCCTGGGTTAGAAAATTACGGGCTTGACAACAGTCGCTGTACTGGTTGTGAGGTTGGAAGTAGAATCCTTGTAAGGGATTATGAGAGGCGAAAATCGAGATTGTAGCCTTGTAAGAGTTACAGCAATCAGCAAGACTTATTATACGTATCACCATCCTGCTGCAGTGCTGCTAAAAGCTTAAAGTCACCTGAAGTCAGTTCGGGTCCTCCTTCAAGTGCAAGAGTAAGCACACGCTTTGAAACTTCGCTCATTTTAATGATAGTCCACAGAGTTTCTATTTTACCTAAGAAGTTTAGCGCGTTCACGATAGTCTGAACATCATGCTCACTAGCACTTTGAATAAATCTGTTTGTTTTGCTCATTACCTGTATAGTGCACGTAGTGCACTCAGACGTTGGTCCGTTGATTGTCATAAAGCCGTCACAAAATTATGAACACTTCACAAAATTACACTGCTAGAAATATCGCCTATCAGCGAAGTCTCTCCTTACACAGATTAAGCAGTTTGTAGTGCTAATCAAACCTAACTTTTCACAGTTATTTTTGGACATTGAGCATTCATCTTGACCCTTTTTAATGTTGAAGAAGCGTATTCTCTAGTAATTGCTTACCCGACGCCATTGTTTTAGCGTACAGGGCGGGCCAAAAAATACGTTAATAATGAAAAGGGCAAGCAGAAAAAGATTTTCAAAGCAATTTTGAACAATGTCACATGATTTGTGTTCCCTAACACCCAACGAATGTAATACAAGAAAACATCCAGAAACATCGTCCATCAGGAATCAGTCCCTGAGACATCAAAAGTCGCAAGCCTCGACGCGCAAGTGATTGGGCAAGGATTTGTTCTCTATTTTTGAAGTTCTTTCCAGGAGATTCCCAACTCCTAAGGGGTTTTGAGCGAAAGAGCAAACCTATGTCTCAGATAGCGAGAAAACCTACTTACACATTTGACTGAGTTCTGTCCAAATGAGTGGGAATTACTCGATATTCGACAAAACTTGTAGGGAACCAGACGAAACCTTCTCTCTGAGCACTGTCCTGGTAAAACTTCCGGAAACCGCCTCCTAACGAAACACTACCTCAAGACAGAACATGCCCCTTTGGAGCAAAACACGCCTTGTGGCCATATTTATGGCCCACCCTGTATTTACAGGGCCTCCAACGGTCTAGCCATCCAACGAAAAAATGTCTGATTTTTCACAAACTACGAAATCTTCGGATTTTCTAGGATTTTTGTGCTTATTTGGGACCAGGAAGTTGACGAATTTATACAGCTAGTTAGTAAAACGCAATTAATAGACGATTTTATTCAAAAAAAAAAACTTGACTAAAGCAACTCAACGTCCCTATGTTATGAGGAATCTCACCCTTAATTACGGCTACTGTCGATGATAAATCACTCCAGGCTCCCTTCTCCTTGAATCCTTAATTTCAGCAATTTTTACATAAAGGGAAAATCTTGAACTTCCATGCGAGGTCGAAGATACTTCTGAATGGAAGGGTATTTGCTTCATTTGGTCCGTCCAGCAGGACGTGCTCTGACTGTACCCCCTCCCCCCATCTCGGGTAAAAAAGTGCCGACCCCTCTTATACGTGAGCATTTGCTCCCTACATAGAAATAGCCCTGGCATCTGGTGACCTTCGGTTGAACGAGACGCCGCGTTCTTCCACAATGGTCTTGTGGACTTCTTCCACAGCGCCTCCGAAAGTGCCTGCAGATACATGGCCTTGATGGAATCTGGGACTTCTTCCACAGCGCCTCCGAAAGCGCCTGCAGATACAGAGCTACTACGTTGGTTTCGCTTGTAAGGGGCGTGGCCACAACGGATTTGGACCGGGCCTGTTTTCCATTCAAATGTGCCTTCAAAAGAAATGCTAGAGGATCCATTAGTAAAACTAGCACGAGCTGGAGAGAAGTGCTATCTCATCAACCAGGACCGAAACGAAATCCTTAGAGACGTAAAAATGAGTGGAGGTAATGTGTTCCAAATTCCAAGTGTTTTTTGCTACATACTTTTAGTACTTCCTCATTAATCAATGTGACTGGACTTTCTAGTTGCAAGTTCGGTATTCTGTTTTTCTTCCCTACAATATGGCAGCATGGAGTGAAGGCCCTGCAGGTATCATGGATACCTGAAGGCATATCTCGTCCATGCAATGTCACTAGACAATCACTACCTCATTGTTCAAGTAATATTGATTTTCCAGAGCTTATAATGAGTCATACAGCATCAGTTATTCAAAGTAAGAGTTCCAGAATTTTGGCAGAATCAGCCACTTATGCTAGGTTGAACCTTAACATATCAAAAACAGTCATTCGTCACTATTACAGATAAAAAAGGAGATGGATTCAGAAAAAAATGAAGTTTACAAATTCCAACTGCTTAGATAAGAAGAGATCAACATTAAACACCAAATGAACGTGCCACTTACAATATCAACTACGTGGTAGCCTTGTAATAATTTGAATGTGGTGATAAAAAATTAATCAAAAAATAAGGATCCAAATCCAAGCTCCAAATGGCTCTTCTATTGTAATGGGAGCAGCCGACATTCGAAGTTTGATAGTGTGAAAACAAAAGGCTAGGACCAAAGCAACTTGAAGAGACGCCTAATATTCACTCGGAGTATCTGATATCCAATCGTAAGTGTTCTGTCTGGAATTCATATACGCACTTAGACACTAAACATGCACTTTTCGTTTGGACTATTTTAAAAATCCCTTTCACAAGTTAGATGATTACTGGGATGCCTATCAAGTGCTGCAAATAAAAAAGGCAAAGTTCAAAAATCCTCGGATGGTAGGACATAAAGTTTGAAAGCCTTAAAAAAAAGTTCAGAGGCTTGTCGAATAGGCTTAACGTAGACTAACATTTATTTTAAGATCATTCCTCGTGAAGCTGTGCTTTGTCGAGGAACTATCACCCTGTAGGTAGAGGCTAAGTTGTAGAATGCAGAGGTTAACCGCTTACTGACAGATTTGATAAAGATGCAATCGGGAAGGAAAGCATTTTGTTGTCAATCGTCAACGAGTTCTTTCTTCGAAACAGAGTCCTTTACCATTGTTTCGGCAGAATTCATAAAATTTCTCTCATTAATGTAAAAGAGCGTGGGAATGTTGATGACTGCATTATGAATTCGAGGATCATGTTAGAACACATAAAAAAGGACGTGCATACATTTTTTCGGTAGCCCACTGCATCCACGGTACTTCTGCCAAATTTCTGGAACTCCTAGTTTTAATAAATGATGCTGTGTGGCTCATTATAAGCTCTAGAAAATCAATATTACTTGAACAACGAGGTAGTGATTGTCTAGTGACATTGCATGGACGAGATATGCCTTCAGGTATCCACGGTACCTACAGGCATTCACTCCATGCTGCCATATTGTAGGGGAGAAAAAGAAATTAACCAAACTTGCAACTAGAAAGTACAATCAAATCGACCAATGCAGGAGAATATGTATGTAGTAAAAAGACACTCAGAATATGGAGCATTGCAGTCAAAAATTGTTACACCCATCACAACTTCACATAATGGTGTATGGCATTACCGCCACTCATTTTCACGTTTCTACGCATTTCGTTTCGGTCCTGGTTGATGAGATAGCACTTCTCTCCAGCTCGTGCTAGTTTTACTAATGGATCCTCTAGCATTTCTTTTGAAGGCACATTTGAATGGAAAACAAGCCCGGTCCAAATCCGCTGTGGCCACGCCCCTTACAAGCGAAACCAACGTAGTAGCTCTGTATCTGCATGCGCTTTCGGAGGCGCTGTGGAAGAAGTCCCAGATCCCATCAAGGCCATGTATCTGCAGGCACTTTCGGAGGCGCTGTGGAAGAAGTCCACAAGACCATTGTGGAAGAACGCTACGCCGCCTCGGTTGAATGCTGCGCTACTGACGTCCGCGCCAAAATTTGAACCATCACCACCTGCCGGGCCTTCGTCGGCGATGTGCCATGGGGTTGAGGTTTCGTTGAGTATTCGTTCAAAAAGGAACATTGAGATTTACAGCTGAAGTTAGATATCGGAAAGATTTGTTATTAGTTCATCTAGCAAGGACATACATTTATGTTTCTGCCCTTTTGTTTCTGTTCAATTCATGACAGTCAACTACTACCAGGCCTGTACTCGTTAGCTGCGCGTTATAGCACGCTTACAGGCGCATTAAATAAAAAAAATTACATAAGCGATTAATGACAATCCTTTTCTGGCAGCCAACAAAGAGTCCTTGATTTGGATATAAGTCCTTTGTCCTTTTAGTCAGTGCGGGTATGAGCAGAATGTTTTAGTAGGTTTTTTTTTCTAAAATAAAACTATATGAATGGATAAATGCGTAAAAAAGACCTTCTAGAGAGTTTAAGCAGTTTCCGCATGATTCACACCGGAATTAACCACGAAAAGCGAGAGATTGGTATCGTGGAATGCTGCGACCTGGTTAACCCTAAACACATACATAAAGTATATCATAATGACATTTGTTTCCTCCATTATTCAACAGTAGATAGTAGCCCGTTTACAAGTAATAATTTATTCACATCCACATATTTAAGTATTCGTGAGCAGTTGTGGCCCTAAAGAGGGCCGTTGGGTTAGTTTAAACGACATGCACCATCTGCAAGCAATTTACTTGCTGGAGGTGTACTTGGTGACGGCCTTGGTTCCCTCAGACACTGCGTGCTTGGCGAGCTCTCCAGGAAGGATCAGGCGGACAGCGGTCTGGATTTCGCGGGAGGAGATCGTCGATCGCTTGTTGTACTGGGCGAGTCGCGACGCCTCCACAGCGATGCGCTCGAAGACGTCGTTCACGAACGAGTTCATGATGGACATCGCCTTCGACGAGACACCGGTGTCGGGGTGCACCTGCTTCAGCACACGGTAGATGTAGATGGAGTAGCTCTCCTTGCGGCTCTTTCTCCTCTTCTTGTCGCCGGTGCGGCTGGTCTTCTGGCTCTTGGCGGCCTTCTTCGCTCCCTTGGCAGATGGCTTTGGTGGCATTACGGTAGGATTCACTGGGTAGTCAGTGGGTGAGGAACGTCTCGGCGACCTCCGCTTTATAGCGACTCCGCTGCAGTGGCCAGCCCCCGCGGGTGGTCGTTGCGGAGGTCATTCGGGCGTGGCGTCAGCACGACTGAAGACGTAAAGGGTGCGTTTCGTCCGCATTAGGCACCCGTGAGTGTTCATCTCGCAGTTCTCAATCGTCATCATGTCTGGACGTGGAAAGGGAGGCAAAGCCAAGAGCGGAGGAAAGGCCAAGTCGCGCTCGTCGCGAGCTGGACTTCAGTTCCCCGTCGGTCGTCTGCACCGCATGCTCCGCAAGGGCAACTACGCTGGACGTATCGGAGGAGGAGCCCCCGTGTACCTGGCCGCCGTCCTCGAATACCTCGCTGCTGAGGTGCTCGAGTTGGCCGGCAACGCTGCTCGCGACAACAAGAAGACCAGAATCAACCCTCGCCATCTCCAGCTCGCCGTCCGCAACGACGAGGAGCTCAACAAGCTGCTCTCCGGCGTGACAATCGCCCAGGGAGGAGTTCTGCCCAACATCCAGGCTGTTCTCCTGCCCAAGAAGACTGCCGGAGACAAGGAATAAACGCCTTGCACTCGTGTGCCTACTCTAACCCAACGGCCTTCTTTAGGGCCACAATTTCTATCGAATACAGTTTGTTTGTTGCGTACATGTATAATAAATCATTTGTGAAATAATCCATTGCTTCGTGCGTTTTGCGCAGTGAGCAACTGCAAATCCAACATTTCCAAGAAGGGGGATCAAGAAGTAGTCGTGTCTGCTTTTTAGGACATGTTCAGTCTTGCTGGGAAGATATGTATTTCCAAGACTGATTTGCAAAAAGAGGTTAATTCAATGTGTTCGTTTACTGTCGCAGCGTTCACACAATGCCAGATGGTGTAATATTAGTTCAATATCAGGTTGTGTTGCTTGAACCAAGTTAATGTCATACTAGTCACGAGAATGCTCGAGAGCTGTTGAAGCATCAAACTTTCTATCATTTGGTTTGTTATATGCGTAATCATAACCATTGTTGATATAATTACATGAGAAGTTGTGCAATACATCAAATATTCCCCCTCCCCCATATCCAAACTCTTGCCGTCCACAAAAAAGAGTAATGCGAAGTATTGTTAAATTTATAAATCTGAATGGTCCTTCTACATCCTAAAAATAAAGGATGGCCTCTTATGAAACTAACCTCTCCATGGTTTTTTTTTGGAACGAAACATTTTGTTTTTGTTAAAGCGGGGAGAATCTCGGAAGTACTTACTTAGCCCAGCTTTAAATGTGGACTGCGTCCAGTACGCATGTTGTTTGGAATCGAATACATATTCAGTGTTGGTCACTGCACGATAAATCGGGTGGTTCGGCTGATGCCACGCTATTGCATCCTTGGCAGAGCACTGACAGCTCGCAAACTTCGACATGACACAACCAGGACTCAAAGTGGGCGTGGTCTCGAAGACGAGTAAAAAGTGGACACAACCAGAAGTCAAAATGGCCTGATAACGCTGGTTGACACATTCAGCACTCAGTTTTCGAAGAGCCATGGTTGTGTCCACTAATTTTGAGCACCGGATGTGTCCACCAACTGAAACCGACTGACTCCCGGATGTGTCCACTAAATTAGAGTGCGGGATGTGTCTATTAAGTTAGCCCAAGATGAGCACCGGATGTGTCTACTTTTTCTGAGTGCCGGATGTGTCCACTAAATTGGTTCAACGTGACTGCAGATTGTGTTCACCATTGTTAACTAATCAATGATAACCATTTACATGTCTACCTTGCCGTGAGCGGTTTCCTCACTTATTTGTTGAAGTCCCTCTTCGTTTTCCACCGCGATTATTATCTCCTATACTTGCAGTGTTCTCACACTTTTACTTTACTAGAGTTTCTACTTGTGTTCCCATTCTCTTTTTCGGTTTTCCGCCGGATCAAATTCGCTTATATAATTCTGAGGTCGCATCAAAAGGATAAAAAGGATAGACAGACGGGTTGATAAGGACGAATTCGAAGTGATTTCAGTCTTTTGTTCAGAAAATACTCATCAGAATTTTTTAACAACTTTTTAAAATCGATTTGGTTTGCGATTATGGCACATAACATAACTATTTGCTGCGAAACACATTTTGCAAGCCTAATATTGTCTTTAAACCATGAAACACACTTTGGTTGCAAATCTAATGAGTTGTATATCTATGAATCCCATCAGTGCAGACGCGGGCTGCGCTGCCCGTGCGCTTCGAGGTTGACTTGTGATGGTTGGCTCGACCACTGGTCGGGTGTATGAGAATGCTATCAAAAGGATTTCAGCTCACTGTTGAGTGAGTGTACTTGTGTGTGGTTTATGATTCTATTATATTAGGTTGAGGTTTTAATGTTCGTGATCATATTTCTCAAGCATTCAAAAGTTTTTAAGGTGTGCGTACGTTCGTTTTGAAGAGCGTTTCATAGCGCATCTCTAGATCTGCGCAGTTTCCATCAACTATCGATTTTTAATAAAATTCGGAAGATGACAGGTCAAATTTGTAGAATTTGCTCTTTTATGCGGCTCTGTAAAAAGGTTATTGCCGGTAGAATTGGTAGAATTACTCCAAACTCTACAGAACTACTCCAAACCAATGTCTTCGGAAGGAATTTGCTGTGCCACTCGGCCATATCCGTGCAAAAATTAGCTCTTCGAAAATATCCTCGAACTTGGGTAACTGAACCGGACTTTATGCTGCCAATCAGTGCTTCGACTACATCCAAATTTGGATGTGGATATCTTTCAAGTCAGCGCCACTATCAGAATATTGTTTGCTACCGTCGACCAATCATTTCTTAGAGAAGAAAAAGTTCAAAAAGTTCGACGGAGCCAAAATTTGGGTGGGCCGCTATTTCGGCCTACAGTGAGCCAAACTCTCTAATGACACCATTTGTTGTCTATGTGGAAGAAGGCATAGAGTCATTGATCAAGAGAAAAGCAGCTCCTAAATTGGGCTGCTGAACTTTCGTTATGACAAAAGTTTTTATTTTCTCCCTAAACAGACGTTTATAATTCCTCAAGCTAATACATTGCCTTTTGTACTTTGTACTGACGTAGGGGAGGGTGATATTGGTATTAGTGTTCTCCTATTTCCGAACTCGCGGAGTGATAGATGAGTTAAACCATAAGATCTCACCCGCAACACGCATATGAAGCGAAGTTCGCACATCCGGTGATAGAATACAGGGGGGGGGGGGGGGCATAAGTTATTGTACAACGTTTGCTGGCTTATTTCTCCGTAGTAGTGGAATGCTTTTTGACGTCTTAGGCATTGTTTGATAGAGCTGGATTGCTCTATCTTTTGATCACAAAAACGTCTTGTATGCTTGCAATATAACGAAAAAAATTCATCGGAAACTTTCGGTGCAGGCTTTCGGTGCCGCAAAATGCCTGACTCTGCCCGCCGGTTCCGAGCAAAACAGCCACAAAAACAGGTTCTGACAACG
>KN729468.1:16673-44239 GCA_000816745.1 Ancylostoma duodenale
AGGTCGGATAAAAAATGATGTGGAGTTCTTAACGACGATTACAAGAGGAATGTGCAAAATCCACTCAAGATCTGTGTTGATAAAAGCTCAACCCGAGGCTGTTCCAGAAGTTGCTTGGATGAGAAAAACAAGCCTGAAATTCCGAGAGACACAATTGTCCTCGATCTGAGCCTATTGATGAGAGTGCATAGCCATTTTGTAGCACATCCACACTTCGGTTATTGTTTTGTCCTTTAGTGAGAAAATTCCTCGAAAGCAGAATTGGTGGAATTTGGTCTTCACTGGGAGCATGGGTACCCGTGGTTTTTCTCGCTGACATCTCTCACAAACCATCTTTATCGGAAACCCTGGATATTTTTTAGAAAGAGCACCCTTTGCTCTTCAAGGTGCATCTAAGCATTAAAACCCACTTCGCAGATTTGGTGGATTTTTCGTAAAAAATTTCCACATCAACCCGCTTTTTTCAAAAATTTGTTCCAAGTCCAATTGCTCCAAAGCAAAACCCTCCCGGGAAACCAGGTTTTGACCGTAAGATACTTTGAACCCTGCTCTACTCGGCGGCGAAAAGAGCAGGATAATCCATGTGTTGCTGGTAGAGAAATAAATGAGCAAACGTTGTACCATAACGTATGCCCCCCCCCCCCCCTGTATATAGACTGTCCACAAAAAAAAAAGATCAAACTCGAACTCTTAAAGGCAGTGCCTCACATCATATTCGATTCTGAGATGTTAACTGGTTCTTTGCCAGCTTGATGCCGATGGACTTTTTTAAAAGGGCCCAACCGACTGTCGTTTGATCCAGTAATTTTTACTGCATAGAGCGAATGGGTATTATCATGTCGAAAACAACACAGGAACTACTGTAAATTCCTGGAGAGGTATCGATCATTTTCTGGCCGAGTACTTTAAAATTCTCGGTCAACTGGGAGAAATCTTCTTTCAGAGCCCAGGGCTGTCAATGGTTCTAAGGCATTTCATGTGAGCTATTGCTCTAGGCAGCTAACGAAGACTGTATTACTGTACAAATTTCGAGAGCGATTTTTGACATGAGACACTGCCTTTGAGCACTGGATTGCTGCGCAGCGACACTTTAGGTTGTTCAGTTGGCAATGCACTTTGCATCGCGCCCCCAACTCAATCTTGCCAAGTAGTTCTCTCTCTCTCGAATGGCACGCGAAAGATTGCCGATCAGCTACTACGGAGCATTGCAGATTGCTGCACGGCGCTCGACTATGCGCAGTGTGAAGTGCATCGTCCAACTGGTAATTGTGCTCATCCTGATCCACACTTGGGCGCTTCTACCTTCACCGCCGCGACATTTCCCTACAGTTAAGCACATTTACTGTTCATTCAAATACTAGCTCTATGATACAGGCAAAGAAAGTGTTCCGAATCGGATTGCTCGCCGCGTTACAGAAAACCACATGGGATAGAGAAAAATGAAAGCTCGGCGTCTGTGAACTTTAGGCATTCCGTGGCCAGACTTCAAACTGTACCTGTGGAAAACTATACAATTTTAGGGGAACAAAGAGCAAACAAAACTTTTGCACCAATCTAGTAATTCGAGAGCAGATTGAAAATGTTTCGAACACTCGAAAAACCTTTCAACCTTCTCTATCTTTCCTTTGGAGCAGTAATTCTACCTCTTTTCCGAATCGATCATCTGTATATGTCGTTGTCATTGCTTGCCCATCATTGTCGACTGCGATCTCAAGCTATATTTGACATGTTCATCAGTAGTGGGCTTGCAAGAGATAGCAATTTGGACAAAGGGTAAGCATCATAGAAACATGCTGTGCTCATTATAAATTACTGTGACCGCAATTTTGCTTACGCCATTTCGCAACTCATAATGTTGTTGTAAATGTGGTTGCTAAAGCGTTGCCAATGATGAGTTTGAGTGGAATCGGGTAGGCTCCAATCGAAGAGATGTCTGAGCAGCTCTTTCATATAGCGGTAATAATTTTTTTATCCCCGTTCGGGGAGCGTTCACGCAACTTACTAGAGGAAAATATCGGACCGAAACGTCAAGGATGTTGGATACCAAAGCAAAGACCGGAAAGAGTACTTGTGGAGTTGTATATAGGAAAACCAATCCTTTCTCCTTGCAGATAACCTGATCTTATAAAAGAAGGAAATCCAAGGAGGTCCTAATGGAACAAAGCCAGAAATGTGGATCTATGCAGGGACATGTCTTATTGCATTATAGAACTTTAGAAGTGATTGTAGTATGGCCTGTGGGATCATCCGGAGCATCGCGTGACCTGTCCATTGCGTTTGTATCGAGCAAAGTGAAGTGCAGCGATACCCATTAAATCGTGACCGATCACAAAACGGCATATTCAAAAAGTTGTAGCAAAAAATGGTTTCAGTGGATGAAAATGTAGACCTGCCCCAGTCTATCAAAGCACTAAAGCTGCCCTTAACTCGACGTTTTGTACTTGCTAACCATCTCTCCGGATTTATGCTCAACTATTTATAGTAATTTGGAACCTGATCAATATCCTAATCAGCAGGACTGAGATTCGTGAAAAGTTGATTGGCGTACAAGGCTAAGCTACTGGAATACGCAGCACCAAAACGTGAAATTTGGTTGGATAACCACGGCTCGTGGTAAAGTGTCCAGTGCGATCATCGCACATCACCTTCAGCGCGATGATCGCATTTCGCGTTGGAGAGGAGCATGGTGATCATCGCCACGGTGAATCGGACAGGCTGTACATGAAAAGTGATCAAATGTACGTGTTTCACGTACTCCCACCTCACTTCCAGAGCTGTTTTAGCGTGTGAGACAGTTACGAAAAATTGCGGCTAACCAACTAGAACGAGTTCGATTTGTCAGAAGCACCAGAAGCACCTCTGTGCTTCTTACAAGTCGCGCACGTTCGAGCTGGTTCTGTGCTGTGGGGCGAAAATCAACATGCCTGAGTCCATGGGCTCAGATGCATTCTGTGCAATTCGCGCACCTTGTCATACCTACCTTCACACCATCACCATACTCCGAGTAAGATGCTCCGAGTACTTCACTCGACGTCTCTTCGCTCCGCACACTACATAGTCGCCAAACGATGGCGATCATCGCCCTCCAGGGTGAGAAGATCAGCGCCCCGAACATACGTGCTCGCAGCACCGCCATGGATGCTGATTATCTTCCATTCCTCAGTGTTGGAAGGTCGTCGCGGGTGCGATCATCGCCCCAAACGTGGCAACGAGTTGTGCAGGTGGCTGATCTCACCGCCATGACACTTTACTACGGGCCCAGCTTTCACTTAGTTACGCGTCCATGGATCTTATCCCAGTTTGGCAATGGGACATTTGAAGCGGCAATAAATGACGAAGCACTCACTACTTGCAAACACATTTTTCGTTGTTGCTTTCTAAGTGAAAAGTTTAACGAATGAGAGGGCTACTATAATTTCGGAACGCCTTTTTCTTTTCTCGTGAAAATGCTTTATATCGACGATGGTAATAAAAAGTAACTAGAAATGGGGGCAGAATTCATTCTACATCTTGCATCGAATGGGTGATATAATTAGCACCAGTCTGGCCGTCCGGCTGACGCCGGACTTCCAGACTTTCCCTAATGCTCACTTCGCTCGCATGAATTCTTCCTTGTTTCATTCTAGTAGACTCACAGCTAGGCCATATTTTACTGCAGTGCGTTCCTCACCCTTTCCATACCTTTCCGCCGTGTGAAACTGGACATATCAAAGTAGTTTAGCCGCCTTTCTCAGGGCAGTTTCATCTTTCGCTCAAGTGAAATGGCGACTCGAAACTACAACCGATTCCGATAGCCGATTCAACCTGGAACGACCTCAGCAAATGGTTCACCACTCTTTGTTTGTTACAACTGGTCAAATGATAAGAGCCAGTTCGTACATATAAAAGAGGAGGGTGCGGTGGATTAACCAGGAAATGAGAAGAGAAAAAAGCGGGAGCGGATGGGAAAGGAGGGAATTACACGGATTGCACACCATTCACTGCTGAAAGTTGAGATTTAGTGTTTTGCGATCGGTGTTAAGCGCCATCAAACCGATCGAGCAGAGATGGACCTAACTCATGGTAACACCGGCGCACCCCTCCTCCGTGGTTCGTCACATTTTCGGGTGTTTCCCACTTCTGGGCACCGGCACACCCTTATCACAGCGGTGGACCCCTCTCCCCCCACTTTGGGCGCCGGCGCACCCTTATCACAGCGGTGTACCCGTCTCCCCCACTTTGGGCGCCGGCGCACCCTTATCACAGCGGTGGACCCGTCTCCCCCCACTTTGGGCGCCGGCGCACCCTTATCACAGCGGTGTACCCGTCTCTTCCCCCACCTTGGGAGCCGGCGCACCCTTATCAGAGCGGCGGACCTGTCCCCCCCTCCCCAATTTGGGCGCCGGCGCACCCTTGTCCCAGAGGTGAGCCCGCCTCCCCCCACATTCAGGGCCGGCGCACCCTTATCACAGTGGTGGACCCGTCTCCCCCACTTTTGGGCACCGGCGCACTCGTTGAACCGTTGGACCTATTGCACACCATCCAACCTTCCGCCGGACCTCCTCCTTCTCTACCCCACTCCATCATACCACCCCCGATCCTAGCCTTTTATATGATCTTACAATCACCACACAATCACCATCACTGACCAACCGTAGAATTTCGTAACGCTCTGACACAGACGTGCACTCACAGACACACTTACAAACAGACTAAGCGCGTTATTATAAGTAAGGATGGTTGTTTTAGAAGAGAACACAGTGCGGTTAGAAAGTGGAGTAGCCCTATAGCTACAAATGACACCACACCAACCCCTCAAAGTGGACTTCACCTGAGGTCAAGGTGGACACATCTACCCTGAACTTCCATACTACGGTGGGCCCACCGTTATCCCATGGTTGGCATGCCGAGAATCAACCATAGGGTAACGGTGGGGCTACCTTGGGCTATTAGTGGGCCCAGCGTGGGCTGGCCGGGGAGCTTCCGTGGGCAAATAGTGGGGTTTCCGTGGCGAGACCGAGGGATTTTCGTGGGGAAACTGGGGGATTTCTCCGGTGGAACCGGGATTTTCCGAGCTTATTTTTAGTGGACTGAGGAACAAATCAAGGCACTTAGGAGGCAGACCAGGGATTTCAAGGCAAATCGCGGATGCGGCTCAATACCGAGCATCCCATGCAAATGAGGCCTTTCATGCGAGAGTGCAGAAAATCCTACTACCCAGTAGTTGATGTCATGTCCAAATCCAGTCTTGTTCTTCTCACTCTCACAAAATGTTGTTCAAAACGGGTGCCTCTCGCAGTGCTATGTACTTTAGCCAGGTTTATATTCTAAGTTAGCACGAGGAAAGTTCACTGTAGACGAAAAATCGCCTAGTTTCTGGGATTAGGAGGACCGTCTTGTGAGCGGTGCGGCCCAGCACTCTTATGAGACTTAAGCGGCCACATGATCCACAACAATTACATGGTGATTGAAGTGGTAATCTTGGAGCAAAATTTCAAATATTACTCACGGTACTGAAAACTTGTGTACGACGGGTTATATCATTGCCTGAGCGCCTATGACGATGTTTAAACACTGATCGCGACTGTCAAGAAAATTGGTGACAATCACAAAAAGTTCCGCCTTGAGGATGGAGAGACGGTGGGCTAACAGTGGGAACAGCGTGGGTAATTGGAGGTTCCACCATGGGATGGATGAGTTTGGAGGGTCCACCGTGAGGAAATGGTGGGCCCACCGTGGGATTGCTAACAGTGGTGGGCTAACGGTGGGAGCGGTGGGATAAGTGGGGGGCGGATCTTACAACAGTGGGATAACTAGGGGAGAATCGGGGGATAACGGTGGACCAACCATCGGTTCTGGATCCACCATGGGATAATGGTGAGCCCACTGTGGTGCGAAAGTTCAGAGAAGCAGAGAAAGTGGGGTCTTCCATGACACAAAGTGAACACATCCGGTAGCCTTGGTGGACACTACCAGGAGTCAGCGCGCAAAGGTAGTAGATACATCCATGACACAAAGTGGAATCTACCATGACACAAAGTGAACACATCCGGTAGCCTTGGTGGACACTACTAGGAGTCAGAGCGCAAAGGTAGTGGATACATCCATGACACAAAGTGGAGTCTACCATGACACAAAATGGACACATCCCGTCACCTTGGTGGACATTACCATGTCAACCAAAAAGTAGACACTACCAGCACTCAAAGTGAACACATGGTGGACACAAAGTAGGCACATGGTGGGGCGCCAGTCCAAGCTGGTAGACACATCCGGGTAACAAAGTAGACTCATCTAGAATCGGCGGAAAATAGTTGACACATCTAGCACACCCCGGGATGTGTCAACCTTTTTGCATCCGGATGTGTCCACTTTGTGTCCTAGTTGTATCATTTTCTATTTGTGAGAGGTGGCCCTCCTAGTTCGAATTTTGGCGCCAACGTTGGTAGCGCATCATTGTTATCGAGGTTGGACGTCAGAGCAGCTGCCGTACGAAAGGTCACCAGTTGATAGCACTTTTGACGGCGATCCAGCGGATCTTCCGCTTTCTATTATGACGAAAGAATTGTTGGAAAGCAGTGCCATATTTTTAAACAGCTTCGAAAGATGAAGATTGGAAGCATGTTGTGGAAATCTCCTGTTTGCTTTATTGACCCCATCGAAGACGCTTTGGCTAGAGCAGAGACATGCACACCCACTCCTTAATTTATATAACCTTTTCCTGAGTACTGCAGCAAATTGAATCAATTATAGTCTAGGATATATGTCACAATAATTTTTCTGGTAAGCAGCTCGTATACATGGTTGCCCATAATTGTGGTAATAGAAAGAATTAGTTACTTAGAAGGCAAACCGATTTTGCTTAAAACGTCGGCGTAGCATTTCTGATCGCTATTGAAGAATGAATAAAGGCAAACGCTGGTTTCTGAAATAACGGTCATCTGCTACTAAATCGATGAAGAGACAGATAATTCGTTGACGGTGACAGGCCACTGATATTGTCAAACTCATTCCTGAACGAATGATGTTCCAATAAACAGCTGCGGAGAGCAAATTTACGGATTCGCATCTGCATGGGCTTTTCGTGAAACCATTATCTTCAAAATGAATGAAGCCGAGCGATCCAATGGGTCCAACATCGGGTTTTGAGGGTTTATTGCCAACTCCATCGAAATCATTATGCATTCTTAGTTTCTTGCGAACTGTATCAGGCTCGCCAACTCTCCATCTCTTTGAATTATTGTGGGAGCCGATTTCCTGGATGGACGCTCACAGCCATTTGAAAACACAGTGGCCAAAACACCACTGTTTAGAAAATGGGCACTAGCTCCGCCTTGTTATTAAGAAAGAACAATTCAAAAAATTCCCGTGCTTCATGTGAGTACTGAAAGCCGTAAACTAGAGCTAACAAGTGAATAAATAAGTATAATTTCAGGGAAGCAGCGGCAATTCAAAATAAACTGAAGATGCAAAAGCTTTCATGTTATTACAAAAATTACTGGCCATCCTGCATAGGGCGAACTTTTTTTTTTGTTTTAGAAATTTTGAATTCAGACTGGAACAGTCCTCTCCATCTCCCTTTCTGATCCTCACAGGTTAAATCTTATTATTCAATCAAATGAAGTCTACATTTCATTTGCTTGTGTGCTTTTAGCATCTAATGGCTTCTTCAGACTTTTATGTTAATATTTATATAGGAGGATATCACTACCGCATCTAACTTACAAACAAGTGCGACCGATCAATACCCAGAGTGCTCAGTGTTTAATAGTCCTCTGACTTCTACTTTTCACTTCAGTTTCTTCTCGACTATAAGAACCACAGCGAAAACTCCAGTGAATTTTAGTAGCCAAGAAGGCGAATTTTTTCTTGTTCTCTCTCATTTGTTTTCTTTCCTTCGACTCTAATTTTTGACCTGCAGAAGCTCGTACATTTCCTGTTATGGACAGATCACATATCTGTAGGATCACACGTGCTACCTTTGATTAACACATTTCTTCTTTGTCCAAAGACAGTTATTGTCCGCTTATAAAAGCCGTTCCCCCTATGAATCTACATTTACATTTGCAAAAACGGGATCGTGGGAAAACCCAGTGAACACTAATAAGGTTAAGATAGAGGAAACAGTCATGCAGGGCTATGAGTAGTGGTGTCACCACTGCCTGGCGATCATGTTCCGACATCCCATGAAGCGTACGAGCTGCTCATTCGGTTCCACGCTCGAAAGGTCAGTGCAGCGTAGGCTCCACCTCCCCCGCCCGTGCGCGCATAAAAGGGCAGCGGACGAGCGTGGACCAACGTTCGCTCAGAACACTCAGCAATGGCTCGTACCAAGCAGACAAGCTCGCAAATCGACCGGAGGAAAGGCTCCCCGCAAGCAGCTGGCCACCAAGGCCGCTCGCAAGTCGGCCCCGGCTACCGGAGGCGTCAAGAAGCCCCACCGCTACCGCCCCGGAACCGTCGCCCTCCGCGAGATCCGTCGCTACCAGAAGTCGACGGAGCTGCTCATCCGCAAGCTGCCCTTCCAGCGCCTGGTCCGCGAGATCGCCCAGGACTTCAAGACTGATCTGCGCTTCCAGTCCTCGGCTGTGATGGCCCTGCAGGAGGCATCCGAGGCCTACCTCGTCGGACTCTTCGAGGACACCAACCTCTGCGCCATCCACGCCAAGCGCGTCACCATCATGCCCAAGGACATCCAGCTGGCTCGCCGCATCCGTGGAGAGCGTGCTTAAGCGCCCATCCTCTGCTGAACAAATCTAACCCAACGGCCCTCTTTAGGGCCACAAACTCTCCGAATACTAAGCTGGTCATTTGTTGCTGGATTTGATAAAGGTCATGTTGTGCTGTTTTGTTTCGGAAGTGTTTTCGCAGATCCATTGGAAGCATTTGAGAAATCATTAATATTCAGTTAATGAATCAGATAAGTGAATGGCTAGGCATGAGTGGGCAAACAACGTGCTGAAATACTGCGATGAAGCGAGTGTTTCTTGCACTATGTTGCCAGTGATTGGCACAACGTCAAGAACCAAACAAACCTATACTTTCAAAGCACCTGTTCAGACCATATTTTACTGTTTATTGTTTTCAACACCTCAGTACGTTGCTGTTCGACTCCACCAACGTAGGGCAGCCCTTCATGCGAAGATCATCCGTATGGTTGACAAGGAATCTATGCTCCACTCGTGCAGGTGTCGTTCAAATATTGGCGCCAACTCTATGGACGCGTCGTTGTTATAGCGAATTACCGACGACTGATGCCATCTAAACGAAAAGTGACACGGTGAGATAGGAGGAGATGAAAGGTAGGCTGGAAGAGAGGAAGGCAATTGTCAAGATAGTGGTTCTGTAGAATGTATGAAGTTACCTAGAAATATAATCACGTATGATAAATGAGTAAGTGAATCCATGAATTAAGCAACCATGGATGAGAAGCTAGGATCGTAGTAAGAACAGAAAATTTGAACTCAAAATAAAGCAATCAGCAAGCCACTCTTGGTTTTTATCATGCGTACACTACTGTACATAAGGCGGATACAGTTAGCCATTGTATTTTTGTTCCAGCTGTTGTGCTATAAGAAACACATCCTTAACAGTTTACAGCTCAACATGCCTCGTACAGGACAACGGTTAGAAATGTTATATTAATCATTTGAACATTGAGATGTTTGCGAGATTTTTCTATGTACACAGCAAGTAATTAAGTAAAATTTACTAGGCTTGTGCAAAAGTTTTTTTAAAAACCATCAAGTTCCCCAGATGCGGTGTAAAATCTAGACATGGTAATGGAGTTGTAGAGTGAATCGTGCATTACCTTTCTTGTTCAGAAGGTGTCCATTGCAGTTGAAGAGGGAGGGAATACTCAAAAATTCACTGACGTCGCATTTTGACCCTCCCGTTTTTTTCGCGTGATTTTCCAACAAGGCCACGAACAATTTGTTCGGACACATTTCTTGCACTCAACCTGGAGTTCTCTATCGATTCCACTCTGACGAACACTGGCTTGAGGGCTTCTGTTTTGAAGTAACACAGACAAGCACTTTTTGGAACATTTTCTTTGTCGGGTGGAGAATTATTGCGATTTAAACGTGAACATGTAATAAAGATTAAGATTAACATTAACAGGCATACTAACAAAATGAGGCAATAACATGGGCGAAAGTAATATTAAACAGGAGTAATACTGAGTGTACAACCACACTAAAAGAATTTCCCGTTTCATGGTTTAAATTTGGATGTTTCCTAGAGTTGCCCGGTGCTAACATTGGATATGCATTTGTAAAGGCAGAAATTGACCAGAATAGTACTCATTTTAGAATGTAGTGAATGTTTGCACATCTCGTTTAGATCTCAACTCTCGAAATCCCATGGTTACGTGCACCTATATGGTTACGGTGCCCAACCCTACAATCGTAGCTTCGCTTTGCAATTTTTTCCCAAATCTGTCGAATTTAGTGTAATTTAGAGTAAGAATTTCCATAACTTTTTCTTCAATCGCTTTGAAGATGAACAGGACTGACTCCAAGTCCCACAAGAACTGAGGAGAACTAGAAAGGTTCAAACTTTTCACATTAGGCATCAGTGCATGCTCGACATTTCTCCATTAGCTACGAGACCTCACCGGTACTCGATACCCAAAAATGCAAAGATATTGTTCCTGCGATGCATTAGGAGAGTCATCTTCAGGTGACAACTAACAGAAACTGAGAATGTGCAGGGGAAACGGACCATTTCCCTGCATTTTCCAAAAAAGTGAATCAAATTTTAAGAAACGTTCTTGCTGTGAGCAGTGTTTTCGTTGAAATTTCGGCGAGAGATCCTCTGATTTCTACCCCTGATTATTTCAGTTTTGTACAAGTACATAATCTCTACTACACATTTAATTTCCTTTACTGTCGAGTTGTTGCTCGTGAGAGCGTTCAAAGTGTACGGGGTGGCTAACGTTTTCCGTGCAGCAATACATTAATGGTAAACCGTACATTGAATTATAGTGGATTCAGATTTGAGGAACTGCTGTAGACCTTTAAGCGACTAATAAATGAACGAATTGTTCGAATGCAGGACTTTCTTGGCTACCCGAATAAATCAATCATTCGAACAACCGACTTTTTGGGATCACCGAGTGGATGAACAATTCGAACTGAATAATCGGTTCAGTACCATTTCAATACTACTGCTCTGGAAGTTTTCGTTCATGACTGCCATTGTCAACCTTTGTTACTCGCACCTACAAAGGTCGGCCTCGGGACATATCAGGATCTCATCAGGCGATGCGGGGAATGTTGAGGATCGCAACGAGCCTTTGAGGCATGACCTTGTTGGTGGATATGTATGGCTCTCTATAATAGCCGTCATACCATCATTATTCGAATGTCAAGTGTTCACAAGCCGAATGAATGAATATTTCGAATTTGCCACTTTTCAGACGGTCCAGTGAACAAACTGTTCGAATATTAGCTCTCTCTAGGCACCCGAATGAACGAATTATTCAAATAACTCTAATTATGAACAACTCGAACGAACGTTTGGATGTGCTCAGTGAATTACTCGATTGACTGCTGTAATATCTTCATCAAGTGTTGAAAATCCCCCGATAATGCGTTGAAATAAGGTGAACGCTTCCAGAAGTGAGGGCCAGTCCTTTGGCTGGTCCCATATCCGTCTGCAGTACACAGTCTAATCATCTGTGTAATAGTAGATTTCCCCTTCCCATCCGTTGGAGGCCTGTCCACGTGAACAGGGATGCCTAGAAGAGCGCATAGTATCGTTTTCCATAGCTAAGGTCCATGTAATTCAAGTAGATTGATCGGCAAAGATATTTGAGATATCGGTTGTCTGTCTATTAGGTTGGAGGATGAAAATTCAAAATTTTGTGAGAGTTGTAGATAACCTGTGGCATGTGGAGTGGAAACAAATCAATTATCCTGGCCTGGCCTTGTGGAATCCTTGCTCATTCTGAGCTGCTTTTTGCCATGTTGTATCACACATAGGTGAATATGTAACAGCGTGGTGGTGCGCGGCTTCTCCACGATATCCACCTATTTGTATTTCTGGAACACTTATCCTGCGTGTGCCTTTTCATAGGATTCACCTTATCGAGAAAATTCGGGATGAGCCGATACGTCGAGCAAGCATAGTCTTGGATTCCGTCATCAAGATACAAAAACAATGTAGTGTACAATGTGGTCCTGATTTTTAACTAGGTAAGCCTACTGGTATTTCTCTGCGAAGTCAGAGGCGTTTCCCACTTGTAGCTTTCTTTTATTCACAGGTTTGAATGTGTTTTAGCTTCATATGCTTGAGTCGAATACAAAAGGATTCGACGGATTCACGTTGAAAGCCCAAATCTAACCTATTCGCATGTGTTCACCAAAGCAAGAACAATAACAAACCTATAACGATAAATGTAAAAGGCTAACTGTCACACGTATTGTAGTGGTTGTATTTGGGAGTAAAACATATAAGCACAAGTGGTCATCGCATGTGGAACAATCTTTAATAGAAGTTAATTAGGAGACACTGATAAAGGGGTGGCTTGGCCCAGGGCAGACTTTTCTCGAATCGTTTCCCTCTATTGTTGTTGTTGCTGCGGCTCTTGATATGGAGGAGGAACGCCGTTAGTTGAGCCGAACACTGTCTCAGGGGTGGGTATTGTAGGTGTGGCCTCGAAGTTAAAGTTGAACGAGCACTCGCGGTCGTGGAGGAAGCCGTAAAAAGCGTAGATCACCTGAGAAAAAACGTCTTAACAATGATGGCCTAAGTGCTGGAAGTCCTACCTCAAAGAAGTAGGCCTGGAGAAGTCCGCCTAAGCAGAGCGCAAGAATGAACAGCACTGTGAACGACGCCAGTGCTGAAACGGGAATTTTCAGTTCTCCGCTCATCGGAACATTCCGGAAATGCCTTGGCCGCACCAGCGTCGAGCTCCTTTTGGGGAACGTGGATGCTCACGCCACCGAGGTCCTTCGCCAGGTCAATGACCATGTTCGATTTAACTGCTATTGCTATGATAAACGAGAGCAGAACAATCACGGTGACTCCAACAGATATGATCTAAATACATATGAGGCAGATGAAGGCCATCTGATTGTTTTGGAATTTGAAACAGTAGTGAGCGACAAACCTGGAAGACCAAGTAGGGTACAACGTACAGCCGTTTCTCCTTGTATACACCAAACAATAAACTTCCAAACACCACTACGGCGAAAGCAGACCTGTGAAATCGTCATTTCAGAAAAGGTTTTACCTTCTATTTCCATCATATTTTTCCAGAAGTGCCCTGCTTTGATGGTTTTGTGTTTATGTATGAATGAACATAAATAAATCGTGAAAACACAAGAAAGTGGTAGCAGAGGAATATTATTGCTTGCGCTCAACACGTACAGTCATGGTTTCAAGGTCTTCATAGCTTTTCTGCCAATGCAAGCTGGTTGCCATACACTTGACTCGAATGGAACATAATTCGAATAACTGACTTATGGAATAACTTGATTCCTGTGATCCATAGTCAAAAATGTTGAATCTGCAGGTTTTGTTACGATTTTTATGATTTTAATCTGCAGAATGAAAATACTCAGCAAAAGCCAAGTAAGAGGCATGACTGAAATAACTAATCACTAGTTGAATAACTAACCAAAAAAAAATAAGTCATCATGAAAATGATTTACTGTTTTTGCATTTTTTTGATTCTATCAATTTTGTTCAGCTCCCCGAAATGACGTCATTGAAATAGGAAAACGATCTCAAAAACTTGAAGGCCCCGGGAGAGAGTTCCTCCAGAAGACGTGCTTCATTTTCTGGAGTTGAATAGCATACATATGTATATGGAGTCGATTCCATTGCAGGAACTCCAAAAACCGCCTTCTTAGGAAAGAGTTTCAGTTGATCCTCATGAGTAGCTCTTCTTCGAGTGGATGTCTAATCACTCGATGTGTGTAAGAGCGTTGGCTCGGCCCCTGCAATTATGCCACCCAGAAGCTCATTCTGAGAGACTGTCGTCAATAAAGGGGATGAAAGATGAGCGTCTTCCCCATGTTGTCGGCCAGTGTATGAGGGAGCTATTAGGGGAGAACTTTTGTGTAGCTGATAGCTTCGAGGCACTTACTGTTGGAGGCACTGTCACACCTGCGTTTGGCAACGATGTAAACCTAGACGTTTTTCATCAGCGTTGTTGAACCAAAGATGAGTGGTGGACCAATTGGCGATGTCTCGCTCCATGCCTCGTTGATGCTGGTGACGGCAGACTACTCCAGAAAACCGCGATTCCCCTCGTGGAAGACAAAGGGCACTCAATGGCAACAAAATTTAAACTAGGATAATCGTGAGAACGCCCCTCCCCATTGTGCCGTCTACGGGAAATTTTCAGGAACCTACGGAAAATTTTCAGGAATCTTCCACAACCTCCTCTGGTTAACCACTGGTGATCTATCAATGCAAGGTGGAAGAAGATTTCTGCAGGTACGTGTAATTAGAAACTGCTTGCTTTTTTAAGTAATTTTTCCTCTGTTAGCTTCCGAACATCGACTTTGCGCAGAAATCCCTCTTGGCTTCGCCCATTTTTTCTGCTACTTGTCTAGAAAATAGATAGAATAAAAGGTGAAGGTCGCAAGGAAATAAGTGAGGGAGCAAACTGTCCTGAAAGGGATAAAGAGCAAGAACCAATTTGGAGTTTGAAGTTTGCCAGGAATCAAATCTGAGAGCTCCTTTAACTACATTGTGGAAAGAAGGACAAGAAAAATTTTGCTCAAGACTGTACAAGTTTACCACAAGCATGTTCTAACTTGAGACAAATGATGTTTTTGTACATAGCGCAACTTACAGAGAAGAGTTTAACGACAAAGTCTTCGAAAATAGGAATCTTAGAGAGCTTTAAGTAGCACAGAGGAACGTGCAACCTCGTTTAACTATGATCTATATTTTAGCTCTTTTTTGATAAGAGAGGAGCATAAGACTTATTGGAACATCGAATGCTTGTGCAAAATAGCACATAAGTGTTCTAATAGAAAGATTATTGTGCTGTTTTCCTGAGTGAAGTTGTAATAGTGCGAAAAATAAAGATTCATGGTTTGTTTTAGATCAATAGGGGCCAAATGTTCCAATATCATACAGGCGCAGAAAGCCCTACTTACCTTTCAAAGTCAAGAAATTACTCATGATGAAGGTAAGAGAAACTAAAACTTTGGCACTCATGTTGAAGCTAAGATTCCATATTTCATTGACCTGTTTACAATTTTGTTCTCATATGCAGTGCTCCAGTACTCCCGATGCATGAAATCAACAGTTTTGAAAAAAATTCAAAAACAAATTTGACTTCTACAAATGCTGGAAATCATACATTTCCGGTGAATGGCTCCTCCTCCTCTAATTTCTTGAAACAGCTTTACGTGAATGTAATTAATAACCATCCTATACACAGAAACAATGAGGGCGCCGTTGGGCGACGGGGGGCGCCGGCGGCCGCCGCCCATTCCTAATTGCTTCTGGACCTCACAGTACATCATTCATCTTTCTATAGAAAAGAAAATAGCCTCCTTGCATCTAAAAAACACAAAGAATTGAGCAAATACCCGTGAGAATGAAGAAAGGTTTCCAAAATTGGGAAAGAAAGGAAATTTAGGATATGCTCTGCAAAATTGATAAGGAGGCTATTACTTGTCATATGATTCATGTTGTGAAACGGCAATTGAGTCATACTACATATTAGGTTGAGGAGAAAGTAATAGAAGAAACGGCATCATGTCGGATTTTCATCTCTAACTTTCAAGAGGGTTTTCCCAAAGAACTGAGTGTGCACCTTTTCAAATCTAAAACATTAATCCAGCGCATGGGTTAAACGCCGATTTTCTCTTCTCAGAATTGCGCAAGCCGCGGCTCGACATACAAGGGAACTTCCGTTGAAGAGTGGTCAAATCCAACGGTAACTTTGTCGCTCAAGAAGGAACTGAGGGACAGGACGAGGTAACGACCAGAGTGTGACAATCCAGGAAAATACGAATATGTATTACTTAGAAGCGTGCGGAAAAGCCCTCTAGTATGGGGCAGGAGTTTTTATCGAAAAAGTGTAAAAATTGGCATATAAAAAAAACTGACGTAGAGCAGGGATTTTCGTTCATCTCGTTTTTCTTTAACGGTTCCCCTCAGTTTCCAGACCTGACCTACCCATATGGTAGTCGCGACTGTTTTACCTTATGGGAGCAACCCGAATCACAGCAATCATTTGCGTTGTGATATGAGGTCCATCCGAGTTGCGGCTCCTCCTCTTATTGCTGAAGATTTCATGCGCTTGTTCGTCGTAGGATTAGGCCCATGAAATCATCAGCAGTATGAGATGAGAGTTTCGAAAAATTTCTTCCAGTACTTCCTCCTCAACCTAGTACAATTAGGGATAATTCGAGGTGTCATCAACGCCTTTGTTTCCACATTTGGTCGCTTTTGTTGTCTTGTTGTCGTGCTACATCAGCTCAGCTGTCAAAGAGCGTACAGATGAGGTCAGATAAAGCACAACAGGATATGGGTCCTAGTTAGGTGGCTGATTACTAACAGCATTGCGAATGGACGTGATTTGTGCGTTGTCTACGCAGAATGTGTGAGAGGTCTAGAATTTTGATTTTCAAAATCATCACAGTCAATCTTTGAAACTTTTCTTATACGGAGAAACCCCAATTGGGCAGGTCGAATGACAAATCGAGGGATGCAAGGTCATGCATGATAAAAGGTAGCGAATCGAATATATTCTACAGAATTTTTGAGAATCCGAACAACTTAAAACAACTCACTTATTCGGGTTCATCACAAGAGATTGATTAGACTAATTCATTTGTTTTCCTTTTGAAAAAATTCAAAAATTTGAAAATGAGTAGTGTTATGTTGCACTCTGAAGCACTCCGACGTGTCTCCAGGTTACTTGCAGGCATGAAGAAGGAACAATATTATTGGATAACACCTAACTTGAAAATACAAATTATAAATGTGCTAAATACATCACGTAAACAGAAGAATGAATTGGAATTCTTTCTTTTCTCAAAAGAATGGAGTTCACTGAATAAAATGAAGGGATTGCATGTATGATGACATCCACATGACGTAAAATAATAACGCAGGTTTCGGCAAAGTCCATCCGCACTGATGGAGAGTTTGCATCTTCCTACATCTCTGGTCCCCGTTTTCAAAGAAGAATTAGCTTTGAAAACGTGATTCTGCCCTGGTCGCATCATAGATGTCAGCAACACTTCCGAACAATTCATAAATCCGGGTATTCAAGGAAGTCCAGTATTCGAGTGATTTTTTCATTGGTGCAGTTGAAATGTATCTTATTCGAGTAACCCAGAAATGAAATGTCCCGGAAAAGTGTGGTTCATTCGTAATTCAAATGTTTGAAATTTCTCGATTTTTGAATTATTTGAAAGTTCAAGTACATTTAAAGCAGTCAGAAACAACTGTGGATATAGGGCACATACGGTTTAACACATTTTTCGCATCCAATCCTGTTTATCGAAAACAGCGGTGAAACTGACGTGTTGGATGGTTAATGTATCACGATCGATAAGCGCTACCACACATTCTCTCAATCAATAAAAATGGTAACAAAATTAAGCAATAACCATTTGGTAGGTGACTGTCATAAGTGGTAGTAAAATAATGATAATAATCATTAGTTTGTAGCCAATCCAATGAATCCCGGAATGTTGTAATTGTGAAAAAAAAACAGAGTAAAATAAATTTACGTCATCAACGTGTAAACAGCAACTGTAGAGGTCCTCGTCAAGCTGAACACAATATTAATAGCTGTAGAGATAACGAGAAGCACGGCTACCACTCGAGCTCCTTTCTGAAAAACTCCCCATTAGAATTTCCTGGAATGGCGATTATCTGATTATAAAAAAAACTTTTAGAAGACGAGAGAAGGTTGGATTAGGGTCGCTGTTCAACGCCTTACACGAATATGCAGCATCCCGCAAAGGCAGGTGTACTTGCGATCCATCTGATCGAATGGCGGACGGGTTATGTTTGCTGACATCCTTAAAACGGTAAACTACAACAATATAAGGAAACATGAACAGATAGGAATTTCAAAACGACCTTTGACCGCGTATGCGATGTTTTAGTAGGAATTATACGAAGACGATCTTCACAAATTGACGTTTGGCGAAGTACAGCGATAAATGGGAAGCACTGCACGAGGGCCGGTTGTGTGTTCAGCCTGTATTGATTTCCAAATGCTTTATCCCGGACATATTTGCGAACTCCAATAACTGGATGAAGCAAGCATTATTGCAGCCCCCGGAAGAGTAGCATACATGAGGATTGGCAAAAAGGCCGACCATTATTCTGAGCTGAATTTATTAGATGGTGGATTCATCGCAGCTGATTATTATAAGTATTGGTGTCCTTGAGATATAGCATTTTCTAATCTTGCCAGTGCAAAATGAAACCTCTTGGTTCAGTATAGTGGTGCCATTATTGCAGAAACTACTCAGAACCCCAAAAAGAACTTGCTGACAAGCAATTGGCCAACAAGCTTCCGAAGCTTGGAACATATTCGCCCCAGAGTTTGTCGGTAAGTTGTCGGCCACGAAGCTCGTCGACAACTTGTTTCCACATTTTGTTGTCGACAAATTGTCGCCCGCACAAACTTGTCGGCAAGTTATCGGAAGAAAAGGATGCTGACAACCTGTTTCCGAATGGTATGATAATGCCAAGTCTGTCGATGATGGTTAGCTAATTAAAAGGTTGTCTGCAGGTTGCTCTGGAGCAAAGGTGGGCCGACAACTTGTTCTTGGGGTTCTGAGTAAGAGCCTCAGGAACATACTTAGCAGCAAATAAAACTGAGTAATCCGAGCATTTTAATTAGTTATTTAAAAGCGATTTAGGAAACCGAGTGATCGAAATAGCGTGAGGTAAGTCCTTCCCATGATTTCTCCAAAGATGAAATACTCTATCTTCCTCTGATGCGTGAATTTTCGAGTTCTACATAGAATTTTCGGAGTTTTTGGAGATGGAATTTTCGAATCCTTATGTACACATTTATGTAACACATTATTCAAGCATTTTGACTCTCATGGGAGGAAGAAGATGAAGGAACATGTGATCGCCGATTTTGGCGTGATTCATGAGATACGGTAGATAAGGCAAACTCCCTTAGACGACACTATACAATTTTCTCTTTTTTCTCTAGGACACCATCTGTGCAGAAATGCTGGGATCTAACCTTCAGTGTTTTCCAGGAGGCGAGGTAAGCCAAGAAACGCTTATGCTCGACTTTTTCGCTCACTCAACGCTCACGCTTACTCGCTGCACGGTTTTTTGATAAGAAGGAAGGCTAAAAAACCTTATAACCGCAAGCTTTTTTGTATTATCCTTTCCAAACTCACAACAGCCAATTAGTGTGTGACGTTCAATAACATTCCCCTACCAACTATGTCGAAAAAAAAAAGATAGGAGAAATGATTTCGAATCTGTTACTGGAAATAGTTCAAAGTATACCAACCAAACACATAATTCCATACATTGATTGAGACCTATTCATTCATCATTCCAAGGTGAAGATGAAGGAGATACTATTCTAGCTAGCAGGTATCATGCTGATATCTAAAAAGTACATCAACTGCTGCTAAAAGATAGTGTCATGTCCGCTGAAGCACTCGGTGCAAAAGTAGTGAGCGTTTCTAAACCAGCGATTTTCGTTATGCTCTGACTCGTCTCAAAATCGACTCTGATAAGCAATTTAAGATGAACTATAATCTACACATTTTTGACTACCACCTAGATAAGTTATACGAACCGTCGAAGGTTGGCAGTATTACTATTCGTGCAACCGCAGGCACCGAATTTGCCTTTTGAAAAGGTTCACTCTGAAATTAATAACATTTTCAAGATAAGACGGAAAAATAGGTTTCGCATCCGCGAAATCATGCGCTTTCAAGGCATTATGGAAAAGTGCAAAATTTAATTGGTAATCATTTTTTAGAAACCTTCGAATATGTCAATGCAAATACAATGGAAATTTATTTTACAGCTTATCAGAGATGAAAAAAATTAGTCATCGCAAGTCCTTCTACTCTGAGGTATCGAAAAGTGCGCATTATTTTTTCACCAACCTAGTACCTAAGATTTAAGAGAGTAAGAATAGCTTCTTAGGTAAATGGGACTAGAGAATACATTTACCGATGCAGTGATCACCGAATAACGAATTTCAGCAAGCATTTCCTGCATTGGAAAACAAAATGCCCTCCAAACAAAGCAGGCTGTGGTCATATGCGAAAAATATTTCACAATCAGTACTGCAGCAACAACACTGCGCCGCTGTCTGTTTTTCCGCACACATTTGTCACAAAGGATACGAAACGATCCGTTGAACGAGATCCGTTATTGGCAAATTTCTCCGCAACTACATGGCGTATGCCAAGTTTTATTACGGAGCTCAACTATGTAGCTATTGTGTGCACAGAAAAACAACGTGAGGGTGATGCAAAATAAAGCTATGAAGAAGCATGACTTCCATGCAAATGATGTGAACCAGACAATTTATGGGAATTCTACTCCACAACTCATAAAGAAAGTACATAGATTACAATAGAGAGATACGTGTGAAAAGGTTTCAGGTCTCCTAAGCCTTCCAAATAAACCGCTTCTCAGATTTCTAAAGCATTTCTTGACTTCATTTGATATCGCATGGATCGAAATGCATCAAAGTTGCAAAAGCACATTTCTTTAATGACCATGGCAATGTTCCGATACATGACACCTCGAACACTGAGACAGCTCGAATTAAGAAAAATTCCCAATGTAAGCATTCTAGGCTTTTCACGGCTGCACTACAACACTTATGAACCTATGAATGTCACTGCGGTGAAAGAATTTGAATGTGTAAGAATACTAGTGAGTTGTCGCAAAAGTTCCCCGCCACTTTCTTTCCTGTCCCGCCGAATTTTTCAAGATGCTTCTGGAACTTTCCATCCGGAACGCATATAAGGACTGGCCCATAGTCTCTCATACCGAATTTCTCTTCGGATTCCGGCTCGATTACCCCCGAGAAAATCTTCGTTGGCTTCACGGCTTCAGCTGCCTCTGTTTCGCGAACTCAGGAAATACAGCAACACAATCGGTGCGTCAAAAATATACAGTATATATTCTTGTGGGTGCGCCAAAATTATGGGTACTGCCAGCGTGCTGTGAATTTGCTCAAATGTTTGCAAACTTCCAGTTCCTTCTGGGATTTCCTAAATTTTTCCTATAGTCCAAATCTTCTGCTCAGGTCATTTCTTCCGTCGGTTTTAGCATGGTCCAATTCTAGAGCCATCGTTCTATCCCTATCAGTTAGCACTACACCAATGTCTAGACGCGCAATATTTGTAACCCCTCGAAAATGTGCAAGAACTTTACCTACAGAGTGATCCAGTGTGTCAAAGCCCTGATAACGGAAGGCACCATTTTCACGCGCGAAAAATCCTGTCTCTCAAAACCTTCGGCCAAAATCGAAAAGAACCTAGGCGTGGACGACATATGCCGATGAACCGTTTCCGTAAAATCTCCCATGAAACAAATATTGTGAAGTCGTCAATAAGAATAACAGTGAGGAAACAGTTGAAGAGGAGCTCCCAAAATTGGAACAAGTCTCATTCAGTCGTGGAGCCTGCAAGAAGGTGCGAGGATGGTGCCAGCAAAGCTCTTTCAAATCGTCAACTTCAGTGGGTAGGCTACCAGCTCCTTCAGCGGCTTCCTATATCAAACGCATGCTAGGAACCACATATCGGCCTTGATGACTATAAGGTAGCTTTCCACGAAAACTCAAGAATGACAGTGACCATCACTTGCGTGCAGCAGCCAACTCCTTCTGGTTAATTCTCAAGGGCCTATACTGACATTGATGGAGTAACATTCAAACCGAAAGTAGGTTATTAATAATCTAAGAGTAGTTACCATTCCCTCTTAGAGATCTCCTCGAAATTATAGCTTCTGCGTGAAGAAAGTCAAACATAACTGGTATTCATAATTTCCGCACACTTTGCACAATAGGCCTTTCTATTGTCTCTTATTACGGGACAAATGTTCGGCTCCACAAATTTAAAGACGGCGGCTCGGGTTTACAAATCACAACCTGGTCGACCGCTTGAAGAGGATGGCGAGCGCCTCCTGAAGCCATTTGAAGAGATTCCGTGAGTGATACTCGGTGAGTTGGCAGAGGAACCCCACTGCTATCACATAGAATAAGCTATCCATCAACATCGCCTCGCAGGGGCAAGGCAAGCAAGGCAATGCAACGCGTGGACTCATCATGATCTGAGGTGCCAGCAGCTTCCAGTATGGACAAATGCGTGCCTGAGTGTTTCGAGTTTTCAGCAGACCTCCGCTTTTGTCGACAAATTGGTTACCAGTGACAAAAATTGGGCCCCTTAGGTAAGTCACAGGAGGAAATGTGAGTGGCTGGGACTTTAGTAACCTCGGATCCCACTTTCGAAGCGAGATTCTTCGGATAACAGCTTGATAGTCGATTTAGTCCATATGTCCTTTCAGATAGCGCAATCTAACGATTACCCCCTTAACAATCCTTCTGTAGTCTATGAGACGTGTGTGGGTAGATTACATTCGTTCTTTATTTTCCTGGTCTTGACGAAGGCAAGGAAGACTAGAAGTTAGCCGAATAAAGTGCTATATCAATCTTGTTTACGCTCAGAAGCAACAAACGAAAAACATGCCAAGATTTACAGAACGTGGAAGGAATATCCAGGGTTTGCTGAAATTACAATGGAACCCCTCATTCACAGCTGCTGCCAACAAATCTCGCCGTTACCGGCTGAACTCCTTTCCGTAATGATGGCAATATGCTGCGCAATCATCAGTTATTTTGAAAATGAAGAAGAATGAATTAGAAAATAGAAAAGGAAGCTCAAAAGAAGTGGGGGACTTTTCGGACAGCCTAATATTAGCCAAAATGAATATAGATAATTTTGATAAACTTAGAAATATTAAAATTGTATCATGTGAGGGTGATCAGCCCTTGCTAACGAACGTGGCAATTTAGGGGGAACCGGTTTCGAAACAACGACAAAAACCGAAGCATCGAGCGAATTTTCATGGGTTTCATCGCATACTTGTTTAATCTTTCCCAGTGCTCAAGTTATCAAATCTTTAGAGTCTACTGGAAGTTAGGAAATTTCCAGAAGATGTCAAGGCACGTAGGTCAAATTACACATTTTCCACCTGAAACGAGTTATACCAGATAGATTTTCGTACTTTTCTCCGCGACGGTGACCTATTAACGATTAGAAAACGGAAAAGAGGTGAAACAAATATGTTAGTTGGTGTTTTTGTGAGAATGATTATCCGGAAGTTTCTCAAAAGCATTTGCACTCTCCTTTTCCTACGCTAGAATTAGCAATGTTCGCGCACAGAGTCAATCCCCTCAAAAACAGTGCTGTAATCCAAAAATGCTACCGTAGTTTTTTAGGGTATGATATCTGAAAGTGGATGACAGCGACCAGGAAATTAGCGTGCCTGGTTTCTAAAAGGCAAACCGAAAAAGGAATTATGATGTTCGCTCGAAAAGAGCAATCAAGGTAGGACAACCACAGTTCATGGTGCACAGTGTAGTGCCGCCACCGCACCTTAAGGAACTCAACCCGTATTCTACACGTTTCGAGGCAAGAAAACCCTTGTTGAAGTGAATCCTCGAACAAATTATCTCAAAAGGTCTACTCAATATAAAGGCTACAGAGGTCAACGCGTCTCTGGAACGGCTTGTTTTGTCTTTTTTGATCGCTAAATGGTAGCGTAGCAGTACTCAGTACTGAATAGGTTTAATTTTTCAACTCTTACTAGAGTAACAAACTTGGTGTCACGCTCCCAGTCCTGCTATTCCTACATATCAGTTGCTCTGTGATGTATCGAAAGATGTATGATAGATATGTTATCGCCTCCACAAAACACACACATCTTTTATAAAAAAGCCTCGTGTTGTGTAGAGGGTCGTACATGAAGGTCCGTCTGCGTCTCTGATATTTCTCATCATTTGGCGGAAATCTCAGAAACTTTGGAGCACATGTGCCGCCCCAATATTCGCACATGTGAGGAGCCAACAGTAGAGTTTGAGCAACTTCAGTACAGGTGCTTAATAGTCGCCGTTCCTTGGACATTATCGGCGCTTTTGTTGGAATCTGCCTTTCCTGAGTTTCTACCGAAGCCTTTGCTGGAACCTAACTGTTGCCTTTTTTGTGGTTTACTTGCTGCCTTTCCTGAGACTTTACGGATGCCCTTTTGGGGCCACTCCATCGCCGCTTCTGGGGTTGTTTGGGTGCCCTTTTTGGAACTTACCCGCTGCTTTTTCTGGGGTTTTACCATTGCCCTTTCTGGAGCGTTTTCACCGCTGCTCTTGGAGTTTTGCCGGTGCCATTTTTAGAATTTACTCGTTGCCTTTTCCGTGATTTGATAGGCGATTTTACTGGCGCAATCCTCAGGAATTACCTATGGCCGCCTCAGCGGTTTTATCGGCACCTTTGCCAGGCTTACTCGCCACTGCTACTCAGAGTTCCTCGCCATTTCTATAAGAAATATCGGCATTCAATACTGGACATAGCTCTCCATTTTCTGGACTTTAGTTCCATCACCCTTTCTGGTTTTTTGGCGTTAGCGAACAGAATATCGAAAAACAATCTTGACGATCTTTCAACCAAGATTCATGACATCAACAACAAAATAACAACGAATCTGTTAAGTAAAGCGCCGTAACGGGCTGAGCGCCAGACATCCTTTCATAACGCGGCGGCACTCATAGACACTGGTAATCTTGTCACGATAACGAGAAATAACAATTTCTAGAAAGCAAAAGCAGTGGTTACAGCCAAGAGAGGGAATTACAACTAAAAAGCTAACAAGCACAACATCGGACCCGCATGTACTGCAAAGAGACATATAGTGCAAGCCGAATACATTATAAGCAAACAAATAATTAACTATGCTAGAGAACCTAGAAGGTGAGTACCTGAAAAAACCTAGAAGGTGAGTACCTGAAAAAGTCCCGCACTTTATGGGAGCTGTGAATGCGATCTTTTTCGTCCCAGATATCAAAAGATTCACTTGGTGGGCAAGCAAAAAAGAGTTATCAAGGTCCGCAAGACTCTTTTCACACATTCAGTCTTCACAACCCATTTGAGGACGAGTCAGTCAGTTACGTAGGGCTCCCACGCCTCGCTTCGCAGCGTCTCCTTGGCATCTTGCGACGCATCTCCTTATTGAAAAGCACATCATAGGAAGAATGTAGTTGCCTACCTGCCAAGGAAAAAAAAACTAACCTCATTCTCGTACACCTGCAAAGGTTCTATGCTGTGGAAACTGTTCGTTAAAAACTTACACTACTACATGTTGCACTGCGTCTGATTTTACCTCCAGCTCCGACCCAATTCCGTGATTGCTTATGATTAGTAGAAAGCGTGAATAGAAGCTAAATCAATGTTGTCTCGGCAATCCCCTACAACAGCACCCACTTCTCATTGAAATCTTGAACGAAAGAGGTATCTGTGGTAGCTTGTCTCTATGGAACGATTGCAAACTGTCAGGCGTTTTTGTCGCTCGAATTCTCTACTATCTGTAATTTAGCAATGAAACCTCGTAGTTTTAGATAATAAAAAATAATTATCCCACCTGATCGAGACCTGAATCTTAGAAGTTGCCTATTGTGTGGCCGTCTGACATGGCCGTGCCGATAGTATCTCTATAGATCATGGGCGCCGATCAAATTAAAGTCTTCTGAAGACACCCAGATTTATGTTGTTATCAATTGAAGAGTCCTTGTTAATTTCATTTTGGGGAACTGACTGAAATGTCTGGTCGCTGCAGGAGTTAATGTCCTAGACGGTTCTCTTCGACCGAACATCAGAGTCTGCCTGACGTTTGACCGGCGAGCGGCTTGTCAGGATCATATGGTGAGCCTGAATGGTTGGGGAGTTCTACTGTGTACAAAACTGATTTCATAAGTTTTATTATATATAAAAGGATTACAATGATGGGTATAAGAAAGTGCGTAGGGGAAGGACGGATGCGACCATCCTGAGGGAAGCCAGTTCTTCTTCTCCCCCTTTTTTCGGGCCCGCCTCCGGCGTTACACCTGCTGCGGAGAGGCGGGGAGTTAACGATAAAAAGAGGATGCGTGGGCTGCATTCTGACATCTCCATTCCCAGGAAAAGCTCGTCCTCGAGCTTTGGAAAAGTGAAGACATTCATCGTCTGCTTTGGGGTCTTTCGGTCTGCTCCAGAGGAGAGTCGCTTCGGTGAATCACGACACGTGATTACGACCTACAACTGCACTCCCCCTAAAGTATGGAGCTCGTCCTCGAGCGTAGACGAAATAGGACGAAGTAGTTGCTGTGATTGCTGTGGTGTTATTGAGAGGAAGGGTTCCGACGAAGAGCTGACGTATGGAAATCATGTCTGATTTCACTGTAGGGTAAGTAGTAAAAATAGATATACAGACATTTCAATCCTAAGCTATGGGTCTGACATATGGCATTCTGCTGTCGATGTTTCGAAGATATGATAAAGGTGAAAGCAAAAAAAAAATACAACGAGTAAAACCTAAAATGTTATATAATACTACGTTTTATGTAAACAAAAATTTCCTAAATGCTTATTTGACAATACTAAATCTTCTGACTATAGCTTAGGGAAAAATTGGCTGTTGTGGTAATGAATACAACGATTTTCACATGCTGAATTAGGCACTGCATACTGATTTCATTCAGCACATGGGCGAGTTAGAAAAAGAAATTGGGTTGTTTTTGCTAATAACATTCTTTGAGCCGCCAACTCAAAGAATTTACTCTTGTAAAAGAACTGAAACAAAACTTTACCATAAACTGACAATAACTATTGAGTTCTTTTAGAACGCGATTGAACAGTTATTGATCCTTCTCAGCGGGCTGCTCCGTGTGAAGGCTGGAATGGTTTTGCTTATTCAGAAGACGTTGGGAACGTCTTGTAGGTTGTCCTACGTCTTTTGGCATTTCCGTTGATTGTGGATTATGCTTGAGTTGATTTTGGGTGGAAATGCTAACCGACGTCGGACGTGCACAATACAATTTCAGTCTGTCAATATGTACCGTCTGAGGTCTGGACGTACCTATGACGTTCGCAATCGTAATGTTAGGACGACTAACTTGGGTTACTTCAAAAGGGCCTTTCCACTGGTTTGTGAACTTTGGACGAACTGTATCGTCTCTTAGCAAAACCAAGTCTCCAATGGAAATGTCCTTTGAAAACACTTTATGCTGGAAATCGTAACCTGACTTGTAGATGGTTGTCTTCTGCGCGATTTGCTTTCCGACGTCAACGATTGTGGTTTTCAATGCCAGTTGGAATTGATCGGAAAAGTTATCCGAGGCGAAAGAAAGACGAGATGGTAGCTGATGTAGGATATCGCACCATGTGATTGGGTGTCTCCCAAACACTACGTAGTAGGGGCTATATCCTGTAGTGTCATGAATGCTGCAATTGTAGGCAAAAACAATAGGCTGCAGAAAATCAGACCACAAATCTTTTGCTTGACTGCAATAAGATGTAAGTGAGTCTGTTATGACTTTGACAAGTCGTTCGGCCTGTCCATTC
>KN729471.1:1773-17309 GCA_000816745.1 Ancylostoma duodenale
CACACTTACTCAAGATGTAGGGCTTCCAGCGGTTCCTATTCTCCTCATCGGCTTCACGCTCTTAAAATTTGGAGGTTTGGTTGGATATTTCAAACAGCCAGGGGGGAAGGAAGGACTGTGAAAGCCATCTGGTCACACTTACTCAAGATGTAGGGCTTCCAGCGGTTCCTATTCTCCTCATCGGCTTCACGCTCTTAAAATTTGGAGGGTTGGTTGGATATTTCAAACAGCCAGGGGGGAAGGAAGGACTGTGAAAGCCATCTGGTCACACTTACTCAAGATGTAGGGCTTCCAGCGGTTCCTGTTTTCCTCATCGGCTTCACGCTCTTAAAATATGCAGCATTAGTTGAAACTTTGAAATAGTAGAAGAGAAAAGATTAACAAAGTAGCTCGGCTGCACTTACTCAAGATGTAGGGTTTGTAGGGGTTCCTCGGCTGCACATCGGCTTCACGCCCTTAAAATGTGGGATTTTAGCTGGAAATTTCGAACAGTGGAAGAAAACGAGGGACTGTAAAAGAAGGGTGTACGAGCCTACTCAGGGTATACGGTTTGTAAGGAGGGGGATACTTTTGCAGCATTTGGCTTTCGTCCGCTGCAACACAGACCTAACTTTGTTCGCACTGGTTGCTGAAGAAGAATGGATATCGGTTGGTGTGGCCTTTTGCAATGGAAAATATTTTGCTGTGTGGAATGTGACATGGGAAATACGTTCTAGCCGCTTTCCACATGTGATATTATGTGTTTTGTGAAAGAATTCAGAATCTGTGTGCACGGTTTATGAATGTTCACGTTTTTGCGTTGTGCACTATTCGCCGAAGTCCTGCATAGGTGGCGATTTCTAATCAGATTAGTCGATTTCATACAAGTAGAATGGCAGATCTGGTTGCTGAAAGCCACCGCCACCTCGCATCGTTCCAATGTAAGGTGCTTCATCCTTACAAGAAATAATAACTAACCGAAGCTACAGACCACATTTGCGAATAGCAGGAGAGCTATGGTGGCCCACATTTCAGTTTCAGTTATCCTGAAAATGGTTATTTATTGTAAAACAATTCCATTTGAGACATTTTGAGGGCATGGCTTTGTTCATCGGTGACCGTTATTTTCTTTTTTTGATGAGAAAACTGAGCGAGTCTTAAGAAGGGGAAGAGTGAGACTGAAATGAATGACTGGATGAAGTCGGAAGATGCTGTCAGTGTTGTTGGATGTGCTTTTAAAGGGAATTTCTGGTACACCCATGTGATGAATGCTCTGCATTAGTGCTGCTCATTAGCACGCTAATGAACCAATATCCAAGGCGAATCTTGATCAAATCCTACATAATTGAGGAGGGCCATCATAGAATGTATGAACATTATACCGTTTTCCATATAGTTATAAACACGATAAAAACGAGAAAGTGCTCGATCAGTAGTTTGAAACGCGTCTAATTTAAATCCTATATGATTACCGAGGAGCACCATGAAATGTAGTACACTCTGAAGTTCGGAGGCGACCCATTTAGCGAAGTCTGTTTAGCAACCTAGCAAACGAGTTTGCCAACGAGCCAGGCAAAGGAGCTCCTGTCTTGCCAAAAAGATGTCCCGCCAAGTGCGTCGCTATGCAAACCTTGCCAAATAGGTCGCCATGCAAAACTTGCACTTTTACATTGAACTTGAGATTTCATCACGTACTCCTATTTCATCCCATTACCAAGAAAAGTCTCCAAAATTATTAAAATTCAAGCTTTACAAACCGACTCGGAAGCCGATGCGTCGCATGTGCCTGTCCTGGAAGATGAGTCGCCAACATATTCTCTTGTCTCTTGTCTTACCAAACAACCGTAAATTGGGTCGCCAGCATTCTGTTGCCGTTTGTCTTGCCAAACAGCCGGAAAATGGGTCGCCAACACATTCTCTCTCCTTTTGCCTTGCGAAGACCCATTGTCCCGGAAGCTTTCTTACCAAGCAAGATTTTAACCAGTAAAATGTCTTGCCAAACACACTCTCTCGTCAAATAGGTCGCCATTGAACTTCAGAGCATTATACCCTGTTCTGCATAGTTATAAACACTATGAAAACGAGAAAGTGCTCGATCGCTGCTTTGAAACGAATCTAAATCAAATCCTACACAGTTAATGAGGAGCGCCATGAAATACAGTATATTATACTTTGTTCTGCATAGTTATAAACACAATAAGAACGAGAAAGTGCTCGATCGGTGGTGTCAAACGAATCTCAATCAAATCCTGCATAATCAATGAGGGCCACCATGAAATACAGTGCATTATACCCTATTCTGCATAGTCATAAACATCATAAAAACGAAAAAAAGCACCTGGTCGGTGATCATGAATAATTAAGACCGTGTTCATGGCCGCGATGAAATTCGACAGTAATTGTGTTACTTGTCGATCTACATGGATCATATTCAATTATGGGGGATTTTGGCTGCAAAGTATTAGGACTGTCTAAAAATTTTCGTGTGATTATGCCATTTTGCAAACCATGGTTAATCAACACATCGCTGAGGTAAATTCATGTGGATTAATTCAAATCCTCGACCAATGTTGTGGCAGGTTGGTGTCTTGTGGTGTCCCAGAAGTTCTTTTCCCTTCCATTCCTGTTCATATTCATGTCGTTTCCCTGAGGATTTCCAGGATTTCGGGCAGAGATATAGAATGCTTTAAGGGCTTTCCTAGCAGATGTTTGTGCTTCATATGACAGGATCTTACAAGTGTGATTACCAGTGATCACATGTCTTTTCTGTCCTTATGCGAGTTATAGGATTGGCAAATTACTCATGCTTGGCTAACGACACTAGTGAAACTGGGTAAACCGTATTCGCTAGCTACAAGCGGTCTGTTATTGTGTGAGCGGAAAACCATCGCCGCCATAATCGTAATGCACCTGGCGAGTGTTGCTTTTAACCTGGGATCTCATAGTGATGTAGTCAATACGAGTTGAACGCACTGGAAGAGGAGGTGTTTGGTAGAGTAGTTCGTAAATTAAGAAAACCTTGAACCACTTTCATGCCTATGAAAACGACGTATAGTCGCAAAGTTGGCCGAATAAAGGTGCATGTGTAACAGCATGTGTGGCACAGAAGTAAAGTTCAATAATATCTGCAGCACTTTCCATATAGTGTGAGGAATGAGATTAAGATTGGAGAATAAACACTTTCCTTTTCGCTCCCTATTTCATACGCTGAACGATGTATTCTGAGCTATCGCCTCGCATCTAACTGCCTGTTAACTTCAAACTTCATAAGTTTCAAATCATTTTCTTCATGCCACATATTGATGCATTCCTACAATAAATAGAACATTTATACACATTAAAAATTCATATGTTATGTCATTTGTGCTTGAAGACAATATGTTACAATACTTATGATGAGCTTTCGGGAGTTCCGGGCTGTGTAGAGTTCTTTGATGATGCCGGTCCTGAACTTCGTCCAGCTCCTGATGATGATGAAGTACCCGTTCGTTGTGTTTGTCGGAATTTCTTCCATTGCTAGAGTTAAAAATTTTTTAATAGGAAATGTTTTGAGAAATTTAGCTGAAAATACAAAGGTTCTATAGAAGTAGAAGGATTCTACCAACTTTCTGATATTCTTGATACCTACGCCACGCCTCCTCGCTGTAGGCCCGTCGTTTTTGAGCAGCGATTTCAGCTGCGGTGAGTTGTCGCGCTGAAAAAATATTTGATAACGACAGAAGCAACTGCTGAAAAAAAGGAGTAATGCTAGAAAAATCCGAAAAAGTAAATGAAGACAAAGGGGAATAATGAAAGGAAACCCTCGGAATTTGTCAGATTTATTAACTCGATAACAAGAAAAAAGAATACGAAGACAAGCGAAAATTAATTAAAAAAACACTCACGCTTTGGTGGAGGGGTAGGCTCCTGAAAACAAATCTGTCCAATAGGTGCTATTCGTGTTATCATACATCTTCAAAAAGAGTAAACCTACCGGCTTCGGCGGCTCTGGCTCTGGCTCGGGCTCAGGCTCAGGCTCCGGCTCTGGCGTCGGCTCACGAGGCGGAGGTGTCGGCTCCGATGAAGGTTCTGGACTCGGCACCGGACTGGGTTCGGGGCTCTGTTCAAGCTCAGGCGTTGCTTCCTTCACCGGCTCTGAAAAGAAAAACATACAAAACTATAAGGGCAACAATGAATCGATAAGAAATCATATAAGGAATTCCCATGCAAAATCCCACTAAAAACCAAAACCCAAACATCCCAGAAGCTCCAGCGTGGAAATGAACGTCAGTGTGTAATACCTGGTGAAGGAGTGGGTGAGGGTGAAGGTGTTGGAACAGGAGTAGGTTCCCTGGGTGAAGGCTCTGGTTCCGGTTCCGGCTCTGGTTCCGGTTCAGGCTCGGGCTCCGGCTCCGGCTGTGGTGTTGGTTCTCGTGGCGGAGGGGTGGCTGGAGGAGATGGCTCAGGTGACGGTGATGGCGTTGGATCACTTTGCCAAACTTCTAGAAAACACTCTGTGCCTATTCTACTTGAACACTGCAAACCACACAGCAACTCAACAGTCTATATGCAAAGGAGTGTAAAATATTAGGTTGTAACATAGGTTTCCATTGTTTTGGAATTAAGAAAAAAGTTTTATAAAAAATTAAGCGATGACAGGTTTCAATCGAGGCATGCACAACAACACTAGCTGGTCTGATCTTATATTTATAGGAGGAGCTCACAATCAGATCAAATGCTTTAGAAATAGGTGGACTAGGAGGCAAAGAAATAATGGAATCGGGTAGCTGTAGAGGTTGTCGACTTTGGCATATTGGTTTTCGCGGAGTAAAGGTTCTGGTGATCCGATAAGTTGCTTTTGGCTAGAATCTGGGCTATGAAATACGTCACCAAATACCTACCAGCGAGGTCTATGCTTCTCAGGAAAGTTTAGTGACCCACTTGAGGTAGCGCAAGGAACCCAATATGTTGTAAATTTTAGGGGATGCTCCAGACTTGCCATTAAATCCTACCAAACAAACAAACATATTCCTCACATTTTTCGTTAGCTTCGGTAACATTATGGTCAAACTAATGCTCGCGCAATAAATTTGACCGGATCTGCCATTTTGAAGGGGACATTCTTAAATTAATTTTATTTCCACGAAAAAAAGACGAAAAAATAAGTTCTACATTTGAGAACGTTTGCCGGACCATGTGTTTCAAAAAGAGTATTTATTTCCCTGTTTACTTGCTTAGTTATCACGCATATATAGCCATTTTTGTCTTATAATGCGGTAGGAACAAAATGCAATCAAAAGAAACAAATAAACGAATTGATTTTGAAAATTACTGAATATACAAGCTGATGGGGCAGGATCAGGCGTATTACGAGAATATGTATAGATTGGTAGCTCTTCTAATGAATGTGGAAGTCAACCCTCCATAGGCAAGACGGGTGTTCACTAACAAGGGAGGTGCAAGAGGCTAGGCTCGCAGATCGGAATGAGACCTATCTAGCTTGAATCTTTGTTTGAGTAGGTGCTACACCATTTATTTCATTACTGCCCTCGACTCCGAGGAACAAAAAAACAAGAATGCAAAACGGGTGCTCATGACCGGCTCCAAACCCTCCGCCCTCTGCCTAACAGCCCAGTACATTTCCCACTCGGCCACCCCATCGCTGACGAAGTGCGGATACGCATATAGTGATGTGGTGGGATTTCTATTTTTTGGAGCCGAGAGCAGTAATGAAATACATGGTGTAGTACCTACTCAAACATAGATTCAAGCCAGATAGGTCTGCGAACTGGGCCTCTTGCAACTCCCTTGCAAGGGTAAGATAGTTAACTCCAGAATAAGTAATGGAAAAAAAAATGTGCTCACCGAATGCGAAGATGAGCGAAATCTAACAGGTACTCATTTATTGAAAGCTTTCAGAAAGCAGAAACAGCGGAAACTTATTTTACAAGCAAATACAAATCAAGATTAAATAGATAAACAGAAACATGGCGAATAGAAATCAATACGATACTGGATACAATTATAACACACCTTCAGCGGGCTCGTCAACATAGGCAGCTCCGAAATTCTCTGAATTAGGTTCGAAGGGAGGCGGCTGAAAATACATTCAAATTACAAAAATCTCTTCAAAAAGTGCTCGGACTCGTCAGGGGAATTGAAATGATGAGATGACAGCAATGGAAGTCGCATAGTGGCATCCTGTCGGATGCAAGCCGTACACCAAGGGCCAAAGCTTCAAAGTTGTCTTGAACAGGCACTGATGGAGAAATTCGTAAGTTCGGTTGTAAAAATGTGCAGAAACAAAAGGCTGCGTTACCCAAACTGAAGTTTAGTCACCTCTGTTAGGTTTAGCTCCCCAAAATGTGGCGGATTCCCTGTTATCCTCTCTTTTCTTTGCTATTAGACCCTTACGTGTTCCTGGTTTAGTGAGCTACAAGAAGAGATCTAAGTGTGTTGTAGGAAGTTTCTGCGTAAGGACTGGATTTACATGCAAACCAGCCGTTATGCTATTTTTTTGCAGAAAAATTAGATTGGAGATGGACATCAGAGTAGTACTAATGCAACGGCAAAGTGAATAAAATCTACATCAGAGGTCAAGAAGGGAAAGTAGAGCTGCTATGATTAGGTTACTAGTGCACTTGGAAATCTCACTTAACCTTTTGTTTACTTCTTTTCCAGAACCAAGTTCCTGTGGGATCAAATTTTCTAAGGAATGTGTAAAACCTACAATTCCTGTAGACTCCATTAAATCACGAGTTCTCTACGGCAAGCCACTCACCCGCAACGTTTCAATCTCGCCCTCCTCGACTTTAATCGCCTGGTCGACAAAATGGTCCAGATCGAGATCCTTGATCGTAGTGGTGGGCAGGTTGAACTGGTCACCAAGGTTCTTCACCAGCGCTTTCACAGTAATCCTGAGAGCACAGAGATTTTCTTGAAGTAAGCTGTACAATTATTTCCGTTCCAAGTTTTAAGCCTCGAATTCTCGAAGCAAAATCTGCAGGAGGCAGACGCACAATGGTCAGAACTTGTGCACAGAACATGATCGCGAAATGAAGAGAAAGAAAGACAGTTTGTTCATGACAGGAGTCTAGTTCTTAGACAAACTGTAGGTCTGGAAGTCACCCTCCTTATATTGTTATCCACACGGAAAAGCTTTTCTTTGAAATTTCCAAAATCAAGAGTACTTCAGCCTAATTTCTGGAAGATGCCTGAGCCAAAATAGGGAAAGGATTCAAAAGTGCTAGATTGAAAAGAAGTGATGTGTCGAAAAAACGTGAAGGTGGAAAACTTAAATATGAATATCGGTGAACTTACTTCTTGCCTCCAAACCATATCGCCACATTGCCCACGTTCTCGATCTTTCGTCCGTAATAGTGAATCTTCTTGAGGGTATCAGCTGCGATTTCGATGGCTATGGTTGTGAGGGCAAGGCCGATTGCAATGTAAACAATTGTCAAAGCCATGTAGGTTTCACTAAAATGGATTTTTTAGTTGGTGTATTTCTCAAGGAATAATAAGGAGAAAAATGACAAAGGTAATCGTAAAAAAATTTCGTCGGAATAAGCGAATTAAGCCAAATACTTCGAAAAAAAATGCATCGAAAATAAACAGTCATGTGTAGAATTTACAAAAAAAATTACTGAGTGGAACAGAAGAAAATAGGTTAAAAACTAGCCAAAAACAGGATAGATGCGAATTTTCGCTCGGTCTGTAGAAAATTTCAAGAAATGTTCATCTACAAGTCTTTGGAAGGAAGGTAATCATTCTAGGACCATGATTGAAAGGTGCCCATGGCATTTGAAATATTTAATGATGTAAAAGAAAGAAATTATTAAACTACTTGAAGATTGTGAAGAAAAATAACCACAGAACTACGTATTTTCTGGAGAAACTATCCAGGAAAATTAATGAATACTCTGCTGACCTCCTTGGCACTATGTCACCCAATCCTATAGATGTCAGCGTTACAAAGTTGAAGTAGACAGCTTTGAAGAAATCCATATCTGGCTCATATGAAGCGAGCATCAGACCTCCTAAGAGAAATCTCTGCTCAGAGCACATTTCTTGTTTTCTTTACCAACAATAAAAAACCTACCTAATACAATGTAAACAACAAACAATATAAACAATGATAAAGCTTGTGAATCCTCCTCTTCATCTTCGGACTCGAAAGACTCAGTGTCACCATCGTCAATCTAATTATTCAGCAGTAAACAAGTGAAATGGAGCAGATGAAGATGGGTAAACCTACCTTGCCATCTTCAAGAGAGACGATTTCCTCGTGACTTTGACTCTTTTCGAGCATAGCATTGCCGTTAGTTTTGATCTTAGTGGAATCATAGCGACCTTTGAGTTTCGTCCTCATTGTCCAGGCTTCTTGCATCCGCCTGAACTAATGCTTCGTATGGGAAATCACCCAGGTTTTCTTATTGTCCGGCTAACAGTAACCCAGTAACGCAGTAGAACCCACTTCTTGAACCGCGATGCAGTTTTCGACCAACTTTGCATGATTTCTGAGAGGAATTTTCCGAGATCAGCAATGGCCAACAAGGTGAACGGGATGCCCACGAGACCGTAGGCGATCACAAAGAATCGGCCTGCGAACGTTCGAGGAGCGACGTTACCATATCCTGAATGAATCATTCTCAAGGAGATGTTTGCTTATCACATGAAAGAACGGATTTTGAATAGAGATTAGAGTTACGCATCAAAAATAGTACTAATGTGGTTAATTACAAATAAATAGAAAAATTTGCGAAAAACCATGTTGTAGCCTCATATCATGTATTATGCAACTAAAGCATGGAATGTATTTTACGGAATTTGATCAAAATCTATACAATTTTCAGCTTATTTATTTTGTTTCACTCTATTTTTCATTTATATGTACATTAAAAAATGCAGTCAACAAAAGGTTTGACTAATACAACCAAATCTGGACAAGTAAAACAGAAAACTACTGAACTTAACGAACAAAGACCAATGATTATCATTATTATTACTATGATTATATACTACATAGAGTATTATGGGTTGATTCGAAGTTTATGGATGCTCTGGTGAAGGATATTTCAATGTAAAGCTTTTCCTTTACCTTAACGGGCGGCAACAAATGTACGTATGTAATTTTTATGGTATTATGCATTATTCCAAATATTACTGGAATTCTTCTTCTATAATACAATACCGAAATTCTTCTTCTACACCTCCGGAATTCTTTTTTATTTTCTATTCTTTTTGCTACCGTAATTTGCATTCCCATAAACATGTGTTCCTCCATCCCCCCCTCCCCCCTCACGCCTCCAAAAACCAATACATGAGGCCCTTAAAGCTCCATAGAGCGAGTCATTCATGCTGAAAGTACTCTGGTCAATTACATTCACTTGCTGCTTTAAGATGCGGCAATGTCCATGTTGTTTTCCCGTAGATTTCTGATCAGCGTACTCAAGTAGATGCCTTATCTACACAGATGTTGGACCCATAGATTTCAGACCAATGGGAGCGAAGTTTGAAAGGATGACAAAAGAACCGCGTTAAAGCAACGGAAGATGCTGTTTAAAATGAAGCAATAAATGAATTTTAATGAGAAAAGTCCCGGTGTAATAGTGAGAGTGAACTAGTCCAAAACTAGTAAAAAGCCATCCCTCAACTCACCTATAGTTGTGATCACAGTAAAGGCAAATAACAATGAATCCATAAATGACCACGGCTGGACCTGCTCATGCTCCTCGGCAACTGAAGCACATCGATTTTCCTTCTGAGGGCATGTACACATTCAGGAAAATCCCAGGCACAAACCGGTCTCCACGTCTTCAGCGCTATTTCGGAACAGCACATCCTTGGTGTGGGTGTTGTGTTCGACAGCCACGTGGTAGCACTTGTCCAGGTCTTTTACCAGGCGATCGTCGAGTTCTCCTAGCTTGCCGTCGTAGGATGAGATGTGCTTAAAAGGACATTACTATTTGTTTTCATCTAGTTATTTATTTACTTTATTATTAGCTTTTTTACCTCACATATTAATGCGAATACACAAGGTAGCCAAAATGAAAAAAAATTGGACATGGAAACACAAGAGCCGAAGGGACGAGTCGGAATTCCAATTCTTCCTGTGAAGGAATCCCTTGGACCCGAACTCTCTCACGTAGCAATCAATTTATTCATTCTCCCATTCATTGCTCAGTTTATCTATACAGTTATTCATCTATCTATTTAATGGCATCTAAATGCACTAAATTTGAAGCTATGATAATATTGATAATCGTGATCAGCTCATCAAACAATCCTTAAACACCCTCTCCACAAAGCTTTAGAGGATTTTAGGCCCACAGGCACGCTACAAAAACGAAGTCACGGATTAAAATGAGCACGACTCCCGTGATCAGCTGATTGAATAACCACCCCTACCCAGGCGAGGTCTACGCCTGAAATTCCCTTTCTGAGACCTTTGCGGGCAATGGTTGCACTTTGAAAGAAAGTAAAACCATGCAGCCCAAGGGCAAGGATCATTAGTTTGATTAGAACGTGGGGTGAAATGTGCGAGAGGCCCAGAATTACTTTTCTAGACCAAAGCACTCCACTAGAAGCATATCGTTACACCTTACCTACACCTACCTGTAATAGCATTGGCTTGGGAAAGAAATTATAAACGTTAAGGTACGTATTTTGGTGTTAAGGAAGCAGTATCAAGAAGGCTTTCTGAAGCTGTTCCACCCGAAGGCATGTGAGCTTTTTAGGCACATAGACGCTTTTAATATTGAAGAACCTATGCACAGAATATAGATTTCTGGGGTGTCATACTTCACCACAACCATTCTGAATTAAGAAGAAATCGGTCATCGGACTGTGCCTTTGAATTCCGTCTCTATTTACGGATGAGGAATAACGTTCAACTACCAGAAAGCTTGCAATGATCTACGATTTTCCACAAGTTCCTATTTCTTGGAGCTCAAGAAGCTTGGCAAATCGTAGAGGTTGGCGGACCAAAATCTACATGAGCTCTACCATAACAACACACCAAAAAAATTCAAGGATTTGTCAAAAATTACAAAGAAAAAAAAACGGCAGGTAATTCCTCTTGCTTAGAAAATTTTACATCCTTCCTCAATTTCCTCGTCAATAACACGAACATTACCTCTACAGCTGACTAAAAAAAACCGGAAAATTCATTTTTGTTGCGTGCGTTTAACGCATGCTATACTACGAAGGATAGGAATAGACGCAATTCTGACGCAGCTCAAACGCATATGAGACGCATGCGTTTGCGGTCTTGCGGTTATTCGCGGTGCATGCGCGATGATTTCATTTATCGTGCCACTTTGGCCGGTCTTACCGAAAAATCCATCGCGAATGCATGCGTCCGTCTGATCTGACGCGCGACTGACGCACGCATTTAATGCAAATCGCTCTTATTCCACTCGTTGAGGAACTCACCTTTATAACACTGATCACGCATCTCCGGCTTCTCATCACTTCTGCAGCTGCTCGTCTTTCTCGATTTGACCAATCACTGAAGAATTCCCCCATCTTTTTCTTCATACTATTTTTCATCTACGGTTTTACTAATAGTTTCATTAGAAGTAGTAATCAAAGCTGGAAAATTGCTTACACAGTTTCCAGCCGTCTCAGAAGGAGATCTTCAATGCGATCGGTGTCGTTGTGTCTCCGCCGTCGTTTGTGCTTTAGGCCTAGTTCCATTGCTCGAGCGATTGCAGCTAAAAGACAGCATCCTAGAGAAACTTGAAGAGAACAGCCAAATGAAGAGGTACAGAAACATGGATGTGGTATAGAATGGTATATTAGTGTACTGCAATCATATTCAATAGAAAATTAGAATGTAAAACAGCTACAGAGGACAAAAATTCTGTAAAAAAAATTAGAATGACATTTCCTTCAAGGTCCATAGAAGGCGCAGCGGTTATAGAAGGTGTATTCGCCAGTTCCCAGAAAAAAAAACGGCATTAATCATCTATGCCTCTCTCTCCAGATGGCGTCATTTTTCGTTTATGCCCCTTTTTTTTGGACAATTTATTTTCTTCATTTATTCGCTATGTCTTATTTCTCCAATTTAGCACGCTGCATAAATGCAAAGGAGTCGAATATGTTGTACATTTAAGTTTGTTCCTCGAATAAAGAGATGTCTAGTTTGTTATTCCGCAAGAAAAGGAGGCAAGGAAAACTTTGAGATGTACCCCTGTTCCTTCAAATCATCTGAGGTGTTCGAGAAAACAGGAGCTGTTGACGCTTCTGGCTTCAGAATTTGATTTCGATGTCTGGCGCATCATGGACAGCTCCAGATTGACTAGGCAGAGATCTACTCCTAATCATTTGTGACTCTACGCGATACTTCATACATGGTTGCATACTCGAGCGCCAGAGCCTTTTTTAATCAGACGAGCTAGAAGGATGTGAGGTCTAATGGTATGGGTTTCTTTTCGGGTGCGAGAGCTTCTCATCACGGGCCTGAGGCTTAATTTTGAAATCACTTCATAGTGGTCGAATCAACGTGAAGGATGGATGAACTGCTATTCTTTTTCTAACAGCAATCGCTGACTTTCGATTAGATATTACGCGCTTGCAAAGTTTGCAGTAAAAGCGGCCTGCTAAGATTTGATAAGGGAGAACTCCAACAACATTTCCAAGGTTTTTCAGCGTTTGAAGAACGGCGGTTGCAATGTTTGCAGTTATTGTTAATCGGCAACCTGGTACTCATTGGTTCGAGATGGACGGGATCAGTACAGTAAAAATGGAGTGGCCATATAGCTTGGGTTTCACTGCAAGATCTCCGGATGTCGGCCGAGGTCCGTCTCACGGCTAGGTTCAGATTACGGCACCATCGTGAGAAGATTTTCTCCTACATAACCGTACATTCATACATGGCTAGGTAGCATAAACGAGCGCAGAGGAGGGTTCTCATAATTACTCCATAAAATAGGTTTAAAAAAGCATTTTTCAATTTCCAGTTTTATTTGTTTGAGTTCAAAACTAATTTGTGTCGAACTTTTGTAAATCCAAGCTCTCGAATTGGCGCAGACCTTAGTTTTCCTTCCATCTTCTCGTTCCCCTCATCTACTGCGAAAAAGAAGTATGAAATAAAAAGCTATGCGCCCAGAAGATTTCCTCGTTTGTGAAAGAACAAAAGGAGAAAAGTTGTGAGTCTCAGGAGGAGAACCCTTCAGCACATCCTTGAAAAAGTGAAGCAGCGGATGAGGACACTACAAGCTTCATTGTTATAGATTTCAGGCATTCTACAAATCATAGACATAGAAAAGCTGTGATTTGTTTTCTAGCCTCTCACAAAAGACCTTGATGACCTTGCTTCCTTAAAGACCGTAATGGATGGCTGTGAAAAAGGGGAAAGAACATTAGCCTAAGAAGCAAGGCATCGGCACGGCATTTGGTTTCATTATAAAGTATTTGTTTACACAAGCTAAGGTTTTATTTTGATCCATCTGCATAAACAAATAAACAAGCAAATAGGAGAAAAAGTAAATTTTCCCATCCCCCTGAGGAGTCATATCGAATGCTGCTTCCACTACAAAGCTTAATTCATAGCGTAGTGGCAGGTTTACTCTAAGAATTGTGAACACAAATGCGAAAATGGTATTTTTATGCGAGTTTCGCAGAATTACCCCCTACGGTACATTTCCCATACACGAATTTTTACAATGGAACACATGGTACCAGTGGATGAATGAATGAAATGGGGCCGGAGTCGTGATAATCATTTGAAATAGCCTCGCTTTATCCGTCCTTGATTCAGCGTTGTAGGAGTTTCATAAGAGAAAATTTCTATCGTACTTTTACAGTAGCCGTGCAGATATGCTGTTTAGAACACTGTAGCACAAAATGAAAGTCAAATGCACGTTTAAGATGGTGTCACTCGTCACCGGAGCAAAGTTTTGTTCAGGTGAAGGTGAAAATGTTTTGAGGTTACTACCGATCATAAATAAAGAGGATTATACTTGGGACAGATGAGCTCTATGATTCGTCTGTACATCCGACTGACCAATCACAGAGCTAGGCTGCGTCTCTTTTCAGGTACAATGCTCTACACCCGCCGTCCGTAAAACGGAAAAGTCCCAGGAAGGTGCTAATTATGACATGCGAAATATGAAAGAATGAGAAATGATTAATTGAATTGCATCTCTTGCTAGGGTAGAGAAATGATAGAAAATTATCTTGACGGATTAAAGAATACAAGACAGAAAGGAGGTAAAAACTTTGGAAGAAGATACGCGGAAAAATCAAATGGAAATCCACTGACCGTCCTCCTTTTGTTCAATGTGACGTTTCTCGACGTCGACTGTGATCTCGGCAACCGACCGCGACTCAAGCTTCCTCATCACTAGGGCACCGAAAATCGCATACAAGCCAACACTGCAGATCATCAACAGGTGAACGATCAGTGGTGTCGCCTGAAAATAGATCATCTCTAGAGGGTGAGCTAATTTTTCTCCTCCTATGGTTACTTGTTATTTTGCCATTTGCAGCTATGGAACGGGACACACGGGACACTGGTCATCTACTTATTCTCAGAAACCTCAAAAAAAGTATTCTTCTTTAGAGCTTTGCCTGTGGAGAAGGTTATTTGTCCCATTAATAACGTAAGTCATGGGCCATGGATGCGTCACTGAGATTACCCAGGGTAAACGTTCGATAAATTCGTGCGGTTTTAGCACGTTCACCCTGGGTAATCTCACTGATACATGCAGCCCATGCTCATTTCGTATAAGAACTCTAGTTTTGTGTTTATGTATTTACATCAGAACTACTGTGTGATATTGGAACGTAACTATTCCACTTGAGTAATATGTACTCTGGAGAAGGATTTGCTCGGACGACTTTTCTGTTGTTGAGTCGAGATAGGTGGGTTATATTTACTAAATATAATATTTTTAATGGAAATTGATACGTATTTCATTACTCCCAGTAATTATGCGAGCATCATAAGAACATAACCACCTTTAATACCGAATTGAAATTAATTGAGGTAAAAGATAGTACAACCTGGATTCATTCGTCAGGAAATCCATGTTTTTTCGGCCCACATTAGCCCAATCCACCTACCTTCGTGAACAGTTGCACGTTTGCAGTCGGCTTTTGGCTATCCCTCTTTAGGCGAAGTTTCATTTTCGCTTCCTCAAACATTTTTAATTAAGAAACTGCCATGCTGAAGGGACGCAGGAGGATCAACGAGGCGCTGCCAGGAGTTGAGAGTCATCGTTTTTATTTTGGTAAGAAGGAATACGAATAGTAGAATTCAAAGAACTTAGGAGGAGACAAGTCGCACTGAGTGCTTGAGAACAGAACGTTGTAAAGGTGAAGACAGTCATGGATATGGATTACTCATTGGAGTTGCATGTTCAACGTAGCCCAGAGTGCAATGCGAGAATCTGAAGAACACTCATACATGCATTAGTAAGACTAAGGTGGGTTTGAGAGGGTGGTGAGATTGGGCGATATTCCAGCACTGAGCGAACACCCTCAGTGGTTGAACGTAAAAACTTCACTCTGACTTTCTTTCTGATTAATTTATAGTAGCGCTTCAAAAGAGCACATCAAATAGAAAATTT
>KN729472.1:11421-23497 GCA_000816745.1 Ancylostoma duodenale
GGAGCATGCTGAAATCGCCTTTCAAAAGTTTGCGGATCTTCCTAACCTCAGTTTTAGCTGTAGAGGCACACAATCATAGCTGTTTGTCGGGAAGGATCTAACGAATTGAAGGTTGTCAAACCGTTGAAAAAGGAGGTGATTGAGCCGAGTTACAACACTTTGAAATGAAGGGTCCATTTCGGCAATTAATTTCGCAACAACCTAATATTTATCTAATCACACATATTTGTGAAAATAGTATCATGAGGCAGGAGACGCAGACCGGTCACGAAAAAGTACTCGGGAGTACTTTTTCATTCTGACCTGCAGGTCTCGAGATCTAAAGGGAATCTTCTAAGTTAAGTGGTTTCTCTCGTATTTAGACGACTTCTTCGCTATTTTTTTTCATTCAAACATCACAGATACAATCTCGTACGGAGGCAGACAGTTGGTTATTCTAAAGAAGGAGGGAATTCAGAGGTCTTTTAGACCTATTAGGGTGGTAAGGAAGTGTTCAGCCGATTTTTCTTAGAAAGTTCCAGAACTTTCGATGCAAACTTTCCGCACGTTTCGCCCAAGCTCCGGCAAAGGTTTTAGGCCACTTTCCGCGGCGAATTATCGACTGATGCATCATTTATATCGATTTTATTGGTTTTTCGCTATATGATCGGTGAGAGCATGTCTACCGGGGTTCCTTGTTACATTTATTATTTACTTATTATTTATTATTTATTACTGAATCCGAATATAATAACCATTTGCACGAAATTTCGATTTGTTGATTTTTATATTTTCGCTCGGGGACAGGCAAGGACGTGTCCACTACGATTTTCGAGTACACGGAACACAAATATAATAATCGTTTTGCACAAAATATCGATCTGTCGATTTTATGCTTTTTGCTTTTCTTGCCCGTGGGGCGGTGAATACATGTTAACTGGCGTGTCTTAGTATGCTGAACAAGGAAATGACATGAGTTTATCGGCCGTAGCAGTTCTCTTCATCAGTGTGAGATAGCCGCCGGGGTAAACACGCTCTGTCTCAGACCCGTGCGCCACGTTACCTCTGGGCTAGGTTAACTCTGAAAAAAAATTACCCCGTGCGCCACGTTTCCTCTAGGCTAGGTTAACTCTGAAAAAAAAATAACCCCGAGCCAGAGTGCCGCTCTGCTTCGCGGCGCTCTGGCTCGGACCCGTGCGCCACGTCACGTCTGGGATTCCTACAATCACTGTCATCCACACGAAGCGCAGCTTCGCCGCGCTTTGCGGATGACAGTGATTTTCTGCGCTTTTCTTCTTGATTCTTAATTTTCTTCTTCTCTATTCGTTTTTTCTTTGTGGAGGGGTTAGGGATAGAAGCCGCTACTTACGATTGAATTGGCTTCTTAGACGACTCTTTTTGTTGACGGGGCATTTCTGCGGCTTTCTTCTTCAGTGAATAGTCATTACTCTTCTTCGAGACATTAAAATACTTACTCGATTGGCTTTGATTGAGGATTAACTAACAAATCCCAATTATCCACAAAACACTTCCCAAAGTATTTCTTTTTTGTTGTCTACTGGTGTCCATTGGGGGAAAATTGTACAGGGTATCGCCGCGCGCGCAACCCACACCGCGAAAAACCTTGAGAAACCGTACTCCTTAGATCTTCAGTGCTCTCCGCATATTTTTTTTCTCCGGAGGTTGAGAGTAGGGTTTTGTTTTGCCAACTAAACTGGAAAGATTCTTAGGTATTGCATTTTTTCCACGTGGACTTTTATTTAAGGAGTCTTCTTCTTAAATACAGACTTGGTTCATTTCTCAAATAGTTAGTCCCCAACTCAACTCAAACCGCTTCTTTCCATGGTTTTTGAGCAATCCAGATGTGTAGAAAGCCCGTGTCATCCTCGTTTCCATTATCTTCGTTTTCCGTACTACGACACAGAAGAATGGTGCGGAAAAGTTGCATTCTGAGGCGAAAAATTGTACAGGAACACAACAACAAGTTGTCCTAATGAGTTAGGCTTGTTGAGCCCCCACTGCTGAGCCTAGCATGCTTTTTCAGCAGAGTGCCCTCAAACATTGTGCTTTCTCAGCCTTTGCGACCTTTTACGTCGGTGACTTTCTATAGCGCTCACGTCGACCCTATGTTCTGGAATGAATGTTTCACATGAGAAATGGTACTGGGGCTCTAGTTTGTGTTTGAGCGTCAAACAGTCCCCTAGCAGCCTCTTTTGCTCCATACTTCTCTCCCACCTGCTTCCGTAGCTTAGATGCAGCGCGAATGACGTTTATTGGGAAAAGATACTTCCAAAAAAAAGTGATTGGAGAAGGAACAGATGAGGATGATTGAGCCTCTCTTCTCGGATGGCAGTTCATCAGGACTCCAAACAGTTCAATCATCGTATTCATACAATATCATTGCTGTCGAGTGTTCTTTTGTGAAATACTTTTCCCACTAGATGTGAGAAACCCTTCTGAATCTTTTACTTTTCTCTTCCAAATCGGAACAAATCGAGTCGTTGCTCACCAAAGCTCTGGAGTAGACGTAGATGTCATAAAAAATTCACCGGCTGAGCCGTGAACCCGTCTCCCTTTCTTTGTCGAAAGCTTCAAGGAACTTTCTAGTAGAGGTTAGTAGTAATTGTTATTATTAATTAGTTAGTAGTTGAAAGAGTAAACTACCGCTCGGTCGTGCTCTGTATGGTGGTTCCTCTAAATCCAATGCTAATGATAATAGGTTTTTGATATATTTGATAAGTTTCGTATAGTCCAAAACAATTCGATGCCAACAATGTACAAGTGGCTGAGTTCGATGTGGGCAGTCTCCGAGGCAAACCCTTACGGGTTCGTTACCTCCCGAGACAAAATAGTTTGCTTAATTAAAATTAGCCACCTCGTGGTTTCAGCTCGGTCACCTTGAGGTCATGGTCTCGGTGTGAAACTGCGAGGTGACTCCGAGTTTCACCTCGCGGTTACCTTGAGGTTTCCGCCAAATTACTACCACCCCAGATAATTAATTCGACATCGAAAGTAATTATCGTTGCCCGAACAAAATTAGTATCTTGTGAATATGACCGTTCTCGTAAATCTCGTGATGAAATTCTAGTGATCATGAAGGTACTGTGTGCTAGTCTTCATGATCGAGATGTTGAGCGTTTCGGGGCCTCAACAGTTGTACCAATAACTTTGTGAAAGAACCAAACGCACCAGTATTCCCACGATGAAAAATAGTGGATATGCTTGATGTTTTCCCTTCCATTACCTCCTCATGACCCATGAAACTTGGAAATCCTTCGTTACCGGGAGTAATTTCAAACAACAAAATGACTCTTCCAAGAAGAATTTTAAAAAAGCCAATCGCCATGTTCGTTCTCATCGAAGTACTACTTGTGGTAATGGGTTGCAAAAGTTTGTTAAGAAAGAATAAAGAAGACTGGAAAAGAATTTCATTGCAAACGTATTCGCCAAGGTTTTTTTCTGAAGATGATGGAATTCTTCCTTCCAAATGACAGATTTTCCCTATGTAGACTCTATAACTGTATCCGAACACCTCCGTAGATAGCCAAATTCCAAATTCGGTCACTTCTGACGAAGAATATAGCTCATGCCATCGCCTTTCCGTTAGCCTATCTATTCAACCAGTCCATCACCTTGTCGGAAGTCCCATCCATACTGAAGAAAGAGCCTGCTTCCAATCATCGTCCTGTGAACATCACTTCTGTATTTTGCAGGTTATTTGAAAAGATTCTGGAAAAAAACACATTTTGGAACACCTGGAATCAAACAAAATCTTGCCTCATTCGCAACATGGTTTTGTAAATGGTAAATCCATTGACACTAATATGCCGGAATGCTTAAATGAATGGACGGCAGATGTGGATGAAAACAAAACTATTGACGTGATATATTTCGACTTCGCTAAAGCATTTGACAGGGTTAGCCATCATAAACTAATACATCGCTTAAACGGCCTAGGAATACATAAAAAAGTTACAAGTTGGATTCGTTATTTTCTTTCTGGAAGAACATACCAGGTGCGAGCTAATGGAACATTCTCTAATGTGTATGAGAGGCGTTGCATTAAAAGCGGTGTACCTCAAGGAGGAGTCCTATCGCCCATTCTTTTTTAATATCTATGTGGCGGACCTCCAAGAAGTTTTAGATAAAGAAGGCGTAACGGCCATGCAGTACAGTGATGACTTAAAAATCTATAGAGAAATCTCATCGTCAGGCGACATCGAGGCAATTCAATCTTCCATTAACAAGCTGCACAACTTTTCTGTTGCGTGGCAGTTACCTCTCGCTCCACAGAAGACGTATCATTTGCGAATAGGTTCTTCCAGGTTACCTTGTTCTTACTCGGTATTTGGTCACCCAGTTTCAAGAGTGAAACAGATCAAGGACCTAGGTTTTTCTTACACGGAAAAGCTTGACTTCAGTCCTCATCCTTACTTAGATACTAAGATGGCCCGACTTCACTAGTTGTGCGGGCCCCAGCATTGCATCCATTCGGTTCTTTCTCTCGCCATCGTCATCCAGGAGCACCATGGCCGACGCTGATGAGAATTCTGACTCGTTTCCAGCTGAGAATTCAGCTGGTCCATCCGTGTGGCGAATATGTCTGCCCATCTCGCTGGTGGCCTCCCTCGAGGTCGTTTCTTCTCTCTTGGGATCCACTCCAAAGTCCTTCTTGTCCATTTGTCATCTTCCCTTCTCATTATATGACCGGCCCATCAATGTTTAGCTTTCGACACGTAATTTACTGGATCATGAAGACGAGATATTCGCCGTAAATCGGAGCTGCGAAGTCCGGCTCTCAGTTGTGTGCGCCGGTTGTACCTCAGAAGAGAACGTTTGAGCGCTCTATGCGCAGTGCGTAGTGTTTTTGACATGGTCGTTGTGTCTGCCCACATCTCAGCGGCGTAGCAGAGTGCTGGAAGAACTGTAGAGTCAAAAAGATGAGCACGGAGGTCGGGATCCACCAGTTGGTTTGTGGCTTCTCTGAGAGGCCTGAACGCGACCCATGCTGCTCTTCTTTTTCTATAAAGCTCTCCTTTAAGGTCGTTCTCCATGTTCATTGGACGTCCAAGGTACACATAGGACATCGCCTCCGCTATCTGGGATCCTTCAAGTTCTATTCCTTCTCTTTCACAGAAGGCGTTCTTCATGAACTTGGTCCTTGTCCTATTCATCCGCAGCCCTATCTTTTCCCAACTTCGTTAAGCTCGTTGAGCATCGGCTGTGCATCATTGGTACTACTCGAGAAGAGGACGATGTCATCCGCAAAATGGAGGTTCGAGAGGAACCTTCCATCGGATCCAATACCCCTTTCGTCCCAATCGAGTGATTTCATTGCCCATTGTAACGCGGCGGTAAACAACTTAGGCGACACACTGTCGCCCTGTCGCACTCCTTTCGCCACCGGGATGGTAGAGGGACGCCGGAAAAGCTGCACCGTTGTACAGCATTGACGGTAGCAGTCAGCCAATATGTTGACATGTGACGCGTCCACTCCATGGTCGACTAGTGCTGACAGTATGGCGTTTGTTTCAACGCTATCAAATGCTTTTTCGTAGTCGACGAAGGCTAGGACGAGGGGTAAGCGCAGGGCACAGCACTAGGTTGTCAGTGTCGGTTGGGGAGTACTAAGTCCAGTCGAATTCTGAAGTGGGCTACTAAGTGCCTAATACTAGGGTTCTTGCAGGAAAAGAAGGCAGCACTAAAAGAGTGACTCAAATAGCCGTTAGTGAAGACGACGAATGATGTTTCAGCAAGGATTACGTACCATTCAGCAAAGACGCGCCTAAACCATCTCAAATTCAAGCTAAAAACCTCGAAAAACCGATCTCAGTACGGAACTGTTTGATCCCGCTAGAACTCGTTGAAACTTGTTACAGGACCTGCCAGATACAAGAGATTCTCACTGGAGCGCGTTTTTTCTCAAACCCGGAAGTTTTCCAGGAAATTTCTCTTGTTTGAAGAAGTGTTCCGATGCGCTGTCAACTCCAGGAAATGCGCCTAGGTGGTATCAATTCTCCCGTAGAGTGGCATGTTTCGTTTTTGAGAAACCGTCTTCACTTTTGGAAAAAACCATAAGTAATGGTCAAAAAATGGTCAAAAACCACTTTTTGACCACTAATGACGGTTTTTTTTCAAAAACGAAGACGGTTTCTCAAAAAGAAGTGTGCCAGTTTGGTGGGATACTTGTTATTATGGTGCACATCTAAGTCAAAATTTCAGCATGATACGTCTCCTACAGGTTGAGCAACACCTAGTTATCACTGGAGCGCGCCAGAGGGCAGGGTAGGGATGGAGTAAAAGGTTGTACGACAGTGATCTTCGGCCACGATTTTGATGACTCTCCAGACGTGCCTTTTTGAAATCTGCTTGTGTCTACCATCAGTAGACGGTTAGCGGTTGACTACGCCCCGGACATTGGTGCTAAGCCCCCTGAATCCGCAGAACGCTACTAAGTCCTGGTGGTCAATGACCACCTAGTGCTGCACCCTGGGTAAGCGATATTCTCGGCAAACCTGGATAACCGTCGAAACGGTTTGGATGTTGTCCCTGCAGCTGAATCCCTGTCGGAATCCGGGCCTGTTCTTATGGCTGGGCTTCATCCAAGGTCCCTGATATTCGCATGAGAATGATCTCCGTAAAAACTTGTAGAGCACATTCAGCAAGCATATGGGACGGTAGTTCCAAAAGTCCTCCCTGTTATCTTTCTTGTGGAGAAGAATGGTGCGTGAGGTTCTCCACTGGTTCGGGACCCTTGATTTCTGAAGATACGACGACATATGTTCCGCGAGGATCACGTGTAGTCGATGCCCTCCAGCTCGCAGGAGATCGGCTGACATACGGTCAGGTCCTGGAGCTGTGCCGGACTTCATGCTTCTATTCGCAACACGGGTCATCACCAGCGGGGCTATGTGGGTTTGCCACGAGAATTGAGGAGCGGAAAAGGTTTGTGTAGAATCTTTCCGTGATGGATTCCATCTCACGACGGGAACATGTGACGATCCCCTCTTCGTTCAGCAGTGCGGTCAACGGGACCTTGTAATCGGGAGGTCCTTCTTTTATATCCTTCATATTGTATAAAGCGAATATAATATATTTAGCTTAAACTGAAACATTTTATGGCGCTTCTTCCATGTTCTAACCATTTTTCATGCATTGTAATACTGGACTTTGAACCATATTGTTTAGAAGTTATCGTTCTTGTGTCATTTTTATGACGCCTGTTTTAAACAGCGTAAATAAATAAATATAAATGTGGAACAGTTTCATATACATTTTAGGTTGAGGAATTATAAATGTCCGCTGTCTTTGTGCACATAGTTAAAAACCATGTTAAAGTTTTTGAAGATGGTTGCATATTCGTTTTGAAGAGCTGTACATAGCGCGCCTACTAACACATGATTTGCTCACTTCGCATCAACTTCCGACTAAAAAAAATCTGGAAGATGACAGATCAAAAATGTGGAATTTTCTTCCGACTGTTATACAGTCTTTAATGAAAGATATCGCTGATAAGATTGCACAAAGCCTATGTAACTCCCTCAGAGAAAGTGTGCTTTGCCGCGGCCACATCCTGCAAAAATGGACTCTTCGAAAACACCCTCGGACTTGAGTAACCGAACCGAAAGTGGAGGTGCCAATCAGTCCTTCAATTGTATCCATATCCAAATTTGGATTTGGATTTCCTTCAAGTAGCCGCCTTATAGCCAAGGCTTGGAGGATGGTAATACCTTTTAATACTGTTTATTGTTAATGTTATATTATTCTAAAACCACATATGTCGTTCTGCTGCCAGCGATGTACAGTGTCTGGTCACATGGGTGAATGTTAGTACATTCAAGAACGTACCACAACCAGGTGGTTCACTGTGTCGTAGTGGTGTGGTTGGTAACTTAGGGACCTCCACTACAGTTTTGCGGTTAGTTACGTGGCGGGCAGATTTACACATTCTGACGCGAGCTAATCGTATTGGCAGCCTAGTCGGGTTTCACGTCCTGTCTGTACCAGTTTGCTCGTTTCCTAGTTGTTGATCCTCGTTGCGTTTGTTCTGAGGTCTGCTATCCATTGGCCATAGGTAACACCGAGAAATCATGAGAGCAACCTTGAAGGGTTGCGACAGCGCTGCTGTGTCGCTGCGATGCTAAGCAGTTTAACATGTACCACGTGAATCCTGACAGGTGGTACGTGGAAATCCTCCTGCGTGGAAATCAGTTGGGGGCTAAGTGGTAAGAGTCAAGTAGGCATGAGCAGGAGCGTTGAGAACCGGAATCTCGGGTGTCGGAGTTAAGAAGAAGCTGCTAATTTCCATCATCCATCTTCGTGTTTTAGGCCTTTACCTCATCTAAAAAAGTTTGAAGTGTTGGAAGGGGTTAACCACTCACATTAGTGCACCAGCCACGGAATAACTGCTTTGCATCTCGAACAATAGGTATAGGTCACTGGGTGCTGCAATGTTTCTTTGTGTCGCTATAACATGATCGCTCCTTCACACGCAAGAGAAAAACGAACATCTGTTAAAAAATCGTATAATGACAGCAGCCAAGTGCAGTTGGCTACTCAGGTGAAGTATTGGCCCTCATCACTATTCATGGTTTTGAGTTCGAAGGAATAGTGACGAATCGAAACCCAGCCAAGCACATACCCACCTGTATTGGAACACGGCTTCTGGCAATAATTCCCCTTTTGGTATCAAGTGGAAAAAATGAGTATGTTGTAGTGAAACCGGAAAACGCTGCACCGATCGGTGAACTATTAGATTGTTGCAAAATCGATGGCGGATTTTCGAACCTCGAACTTTGGACCAGTACACTGTAAAAAAAAATTAATGTTTCAGCAGCATATTTGTTATCTATTTGAAAGCATATTTCTTCCTCTTTCTGACCTTCCATATTCATTCGGACATTTCTACTTTTGATAACTTTCTCGGGGGTGAATCGAAGTGTAGTCGTTAGCAAAAATTCGTCTCAAGCTGTATCATGGATTCGAACTCGGTAAGAACGCAACAGTTAGGAAGCGGAATATTATCAATATATGCGGGAGGGAATGCTAAATAAAACCATAGTCCAATGTTGGTCCAAGTAATCCAATCTTGGAGATAAATGTGTCAGAGTTATGGCCTAATTCAATGACGTCAACGTCGTTCTGGAAGCACTGGTGGAAGCTATCACCAGAGGATGTGTTTAGTAGCTCGGAGGTAGCTTTAAAGTTTATTATTTTTCTATTTTTGGCGCCGTGGAAAGAATAGGCACGGTGAAAAGTTTGGGCAAGTGAATTCTCCTAGAATTATCCTCTGGTGTTTTACGACAGCAGATACCCCACTTCGCACTCAAGATGATCTCGAAGAAGATGGTAGCGGAAATGGAGACTCGCTTCCATATATCTTACTTAGCGGACTGTTCCCCTACAGATAACCACAAATTCAGATGGTTGGACGCATCCCTAATATTAAGAGTAGGCCGTGAAAACACCTCAGTTCAAAACGCTTCTGCAGATTTTGCTGACTCCAAACAGTTTGGCTCCGAATCCAATGGGACCAAAATTTGGCCAAGAGATGAGGAAGATGTGCTCATTCGAACGACACCTTAACCTGGAAAAGCTTCAGTTTCAGCCGAGTTATAACGTTTCGAATTCAACAGTCAAATCCAACATCGATTTTGCAACAACCTGGTGCATTCGATGTAGTGCAGTTATTCCGTGGCTGGTTCATGGGCCCGAAAAGGCAATACCTTGTTACCTTTCTAACATCTTTAAATAAGGTAGGAGGACTAAAAAATAAAAATGCAAAAGGTTGTCTACAGCGGCGGTAACCAAACCCTCTACGCTCTGCCTGTCAGTCCAGTGTCTTCCCCAGTCGGCCACTCCATAATCGGTCCACATGTGCTCCAGTACGTATAGCAGTGCAGAGGAGGTCGCTTTTGTGGAACCCGAGCAGGAATAAAATAAATACTGTAGCAATGGGCTTCATTAGTCTGGCCCCTTGCATTTCCTTTGTCAGCTGCCAGCCCTTTCTAGGTCTAGAGGTTAGAGGCTCGCCCGCCAAAATCTAGGAACTCTCTGGATTCGGCTCATCTTTAACCCATTGACGACCGCGCCTTTTTTCATTCCTTTCCACATTTTGGGTGTGGGTGTTCTTTCTCTGCTCGGAACCTTCATAAGAAATCCAATGTAGATTTTTATAATCACACTGACTTAGTAGTATTACCACATTACCATCTCAGAAAACGGCTTAGTTCATTCAGGCTCAATAATGTCTCAAACTGAACCATGCGAAAAAAGGCGCGGCTCACCGGTGAGCAGCGCGGTCGTCAATGGGTTAAGGTCGAGACGTACCAGAGCCGAAGCGAAACTGCTCTGAGGTGGTGCGACTACTTGTTCGAGAAAAGAAGCCAGTGAATGCACTACTTGTCAGTCAAAGTGACCATGGCTTTAAACGAATAGTAGGGAATATCCAATTCAAAAGAAATCCTGCACATGTGTATGGAAAGCTTCTAAACATTTTCATAGTCTTTTCGCTGGTTTATATAAATTTACTATGTTTTTGGGTTTGTTGTTTTTGGACGCCAAATAAATTCCTTTTGCACTCCCATTCCTTGATCAACAGCCTTCTTCGACAACCTAGTGCATCATACACCACTGAACCCGCTCCACAGCACCCTGCATTATTTATTCATGATTAACTCAATTAATTGGGATTCCATTTCTGAAATCTGGTCCGTTCAATCCTTTATTAATGAGAACAACTGCACTTGTGCTTAAAAACGTGAGGCCTTCCAAATTGAAAACTTCGCAATAAATGGGAACTAGTTGGAATTAAGATAATTATGGAATGAGACTCTAAGAATTGCAGTAATTATGGAACGATCAAGTATTAAATGGGTTCAAACCTTGTTATCGAGTCTGACATTAGATTCTTTAGATTTCTTGCTTAAAAACTGATAAATTGAACAGCTCCTCTCCCCAGTAATTTTTATTGTATTGCCAATGAGCATATTTCCACCAAGTATTGAATTAGTATGAAAGTGCAAATACGTCAGCAAAAGCTCCGAGTAATTTTGGTGGAAAAGTCCTGCAACACTTTTCATTTCCATTTCTAAAACGAAAAGCAACTTGACAGGCCGGATCTTGTGTCGATATAAGGTATGTAGTACGTTCTCGAGTCTCAGTCGAGTCTCACCGTGGAAGGAAATTCTGTAAGAAGCGCTAATGCCAATATATGTACTGCGTTTCAAGGGACCGTTATTCATCATTCGAGGGTCCCTCGATGATACCAGGGCTTCGAGTCTGACGATATGACGCTTGAAAGTCACCCACGGTCTGCACGTGCGTTAATGACGAATATTTGCGGGACACCATGAAGACGAGGTCAGATACCGACAACTGCAAGTTGGCGAAGACACTCTATTGAGACTATTAGACCGACATCAAGCATTCTCGCTTTCTCGGTTTTAGCAAAGTTGTCCGGACATGAGTACCTAGTGTATAGTGCGAATCTCATAAGTCATGCCGGGTGAGGCCGGGTGAGCATCGAGGAGTCGCTGTTTCTTCGACCACATGAGAAGGACTTTCTAAATAATATTGCAAGTGGGTGCGGAAGCTTGGTCCTGTATGCAAACAACGCACAGCAGCGCCAGTGGATTCCGTGTCTGGAATCACTTCCGAAACAGTCAAAATCTGACGCCCAAAAAGAAGGCTTTTCCATGTTGTCGGTGGAGCCACAAGGGATGCTTTACTAAGTGTTCCAAAGTAGTAGCACAATAATAACGAGGGATTTCTCCGCTACTCAATTCCAGAAGCTGGTAGGTGCCATTCGTAAAAAACGCCCAAAACGGGCAAATGTTCATTTTCTGAAAGATAATGCTCACGCGCACGCCCGGATTATCACCTTTTCCTGACCATGAGCAACCACCTGTGGGAAATGAGGTTTGGCAAATAACAGGGACTCGAAAGGGAGGTGTCAAAGTTTTCCGATCCACAGCCACCTGGCAGGAAGGAACAGAGAAGCTACCCAAAGCATGGGCAACGGTACCACACAGTAATGATAAATATAGCATTAATTGGAATTTTGTTTTAATAAGGAAATCCATCTCCAAAGAATTTG
>KN729473.1:0-15005 GCA_000816745.1 Ancylostoma duodenale
ACACGCACGCACAAAGTCACATAAAGTCTGTAATATATAGAGTATTGATATATAAGCACTAAAGCACAAAACTATGAATGTGAACTATGAGTTTTTAGAAGGAACAAAAGTAGTTTTGAAAAGGGTAGAACAACATCTCCGCCCACGAAATGTTCACCATTCGGATCAATGATCCTTCACCTCCACTGTAGAAGAAGGCAACAACTAGTGCTCGCATGCCATCTGAGAACTAGGAAATGATACGCAATGATTAGAAAAGGCAATAAACGGGCTGGGATATGAGCCAACTGTGACTCTGGAAATGTGAGACTTGGTTTTCTATCCGGGGGATGCTACCAGAAACCTTTTTTCTCGGCTGTGTCACACAGGAATTGCTGGTTCAATCCATGCTTTGAAAGTTTGCGCCAGAAATTTTTCCGGCTATGTGTCTCGTTTCCAGACATGTTTGTGATAAAGCAATAGCATAGATTGAGCATAATTAAATTTTGCTTGGCGAGGGAAATTCGACTACTGCAGAAAAATAAGCCAGCAAACGGTCGCCTGCCTGCCTCAATTCTGACTCAGTTTAATTCCTACCCGTTCTCTGTATATGCAGCTTCCCATTTCAACTCAGGGGATGATCGCGATTGATAGTTTGATCAGCACCCCTTATTTTTGTTTAGATACCAAAGTTTGGGACATTTTTAAAAAAGTCGATTTTTGTTAGCATGAAGTGCGGTGCAAATCCGCTACTACTGCTTTCCTTTGTTCAAAGTCGTACATAAGAGAAACGAAAAGTCCATAATTTCGATCGTTTGTCTTCCAACTTTCTTAGAAATATCAGAAATCGGGAAATGCTCAGCAATGCATGTACGTGCAGATGAGCCACATTCGCTCTTTCAAGTATTGGCAAATTCTCCAGAGTATGTTATGGGCAACAAGTCCATTGGGACAAAGGAAGACAACGCGCATCAATAGTTTCACACCTCAGGAAAAACATTAGTACAAGAATCTTTTATCTTTAGGCCTAGGCTCAGGGACTAGACATATGTTGCAACAAGTGACAGACCTATCTTTCCATTTTTTCTCACATGAAACTAACTAACAAAAGTAAATCGTCATGAAACTGATACAAATGAAATCGTAAGTACGGATGTTGACTACGTTCAGCTGTAGGCCAAGACTGGTACGGATCTTTATTACGGCTAACGTTTCGGCGTTCTCGCCTTCGTCAGAGCCTGGAAAGTCGAGCCATTTGCAACCTATCCTCTCAAACACCTCATCTTCCTATAGAAACATAATTCAAAAGAGAAGTAGACTCAGAAACAAGACCAGAGACGCAAATAGGTCAGCGCTCACCTCAATAACCGGACTGTGGGTAGAGTAGTGGACCACCTAGTACCAAACCTTGCCGCTAGGGGTATTTACGGTGCCTTATCGACCCGCCCACGCAGATCAAAACCCGCAGAGGTATTGAAAGGGTGCGAGCTCGTTGGTTATAGCGATGCACTCCTCCTTCCTATTCATTTTAGGACTTTTAGCAGCAATCCAAAAAGCTTCCAACGTTTTGCGGGCTAAAATATCTGGTTCATGTGACGAGATCGTGACGCCAACTTCGAACCCAACGTTATCATGCGATTGCCTGCGATGGGCGCCTAATGGAGCAATTTTATGGGCCAGATTTAGGGAGTTTGTGCGTTCGCTGTCATCGAATAATCGTTGCTTTCGGCTGCCCCGTCCTTCGTTTACAAGTTGTTTTGTCCGTAATGAATGTCAAAAATGGACAGGTACCTTCAGTTCTTGCGACGTTTCCAAACGCACGTCATGGACTACACGGTCCACCGTATTGTCATTTTCACAGGAGTTGTCCTTTTCTCAATTGTTGGACTTTTTGGTAACATCTGCCTGATTGCTGTCCACGTCCGGAAGGCAAAGTTAAGGACGAAGTACGGTAAGCACACCTTTTCCGACAAATGCCATCAACAACAATACAGCTAATTTCATTTGACAGAAGAGCAAAACAAATAGAAGTATGTTGTAATGTGACAGCCTGACGATAGCGACTCAGCGCTGTACGTACAGTGGATGGAGCAGAGTTTTTATACAAAAACTGGAACAATTCATGGTCGCTACGAAAAAAATTAGCTGTACAACAATTTTCCAAGAACTACCCTACTGCAACCATTACAATCTGTTACAACTCTGCAACCTCGTTTGCAAAGTTGTAACAGAGTAGTTAATTGTAACTCTGGTGGTAGGACATACACCAAAATGCACTTCTAGCTATATGCTAGAGTCCCAAAAAACTCCGCTTTACCGCTTTCAAAAGTCATTGATACCATCGGCTCCTACTGTGTACACACATAAAGAGGATCAAGCCATAAATAGGCTTATTACTGATGCTTCTCATCCTGGCCAGTCGAGTCTGTGGATGCTACTCTATGAGCACGATCATTTGTGGTTTCCAGGCTTGTTGCTCTCGTTGCTTTCGTTGTGTCAATCAATCTGCCTGATTTTCGAATGGGTTGGAGGAATCTACATATTATCTACACCTACAGTGAGTTCCTGTCTTACATGAAATCAATTTCCGAGACAGTTTCGAAGAGTTAAGGCAATCCGCTCCGTGTGCTTTTCGCTTATATTCGTTTACATATTCGTCCACTGTATGCAAACAGGCCTACTTGCGACAATCGCTGTTGATTTACTTATATCCATTGCTTTTCCCATTCTGTAAGTGTTTCCAACGCAGCTTATGATTTACATATGTAAACTGTGTAAATGTGATACATCACAACAAGAAGGAAGGAATGCCGATTGTTTTCTTTTTTACAACAACAAAGAAAAATAGCATATACAGTCTTCGCCAAACTAGCTGAATGCGGATGGGATGCATGGTTGGTTGGCGGGTGAGCTTCTCACCTGATCGCATCAATCAGCGCTGCCGTGTCTCATGGGCTTTTCAACGCTTGGTAGCCTCGCGAATTTGTTGACTAGTTTGACGCTGGCCTAAGTCTGGACTAGATGTTATGCTCAACTTCACTCAGGTCTTTTATTTTCTCCGGCTGTTTAACACTGATGCCGATGATATTCAACGCTACTCAACTGTTGAAAGTCAATGAATCTTTTCAAAGTGCGCATCATTTTGCTAATCAGCCGAAAAAACCTCTTCCACCCACCCTTGCGAAAAATAGTAAAGTTATTTAGTTGGTAAATTCTTCTAAAATGCTCGTTATATCCACGTTCAACGTGAGTACCAGGTTGGGACTGCGTTGGTGGCTCTTGTCCTTTTGGAAACCAGAAGAGTTTTGACAATTTGGTGTGCAACAAAACGTTTTCGCAGGAATGTGTATCTACTTGTATCACTGCAAGATATTTTTATCCCGTTGACATCTGATTGATAGAGATCCACCATTTTATGTGTCATCAACTATCCATGTTATCTATCGCGAATGCATATAGGCTTTTATGAGAAGCTAAGCTTTGGGCGATATCATAGCATCATGTGAATTGAGCGCCGTGACTATTTGTTACTCACACTGGGCAAGACAGTCACGGCTATTATCCTTGCAGGACAGGTCCGGAAACCAATGAATATCACCAAAGAAAACCAAATTAACGGGATTCCCCTCAACTACGGTAACTTACCATCTTACATTAATGGCTTGCCGCTCTCTCAGCTCATCTCGTGCCACACGAAAAATTCTTCTTTGGAGAGAAGAGAACGTTGATTTTTTTGTCCGTTATAAACAGAAGTGCCCAGGTATCCCGTGCCGCAGCTTTAACAAATTCTGAGTAGGGAGAATCGATGTTCTACTCTAGAGTTTTGTCAATGCCCTTTACTTCGAAGTGTGCACTGAGGAAGATTTTCAAAAAAGTTGGTAAACAAAATCAGGTTTGGATGACATTTTTTCATGACTTTCATCAGCCTAATGTTTCTATATGGGCAGGTGACCTTCTTTTGTTTATTTCTCTACTTTCTTGAACAAGCATAGGCAAAGAAGAGTGTCAAATTGTATTGTAGTACTACTATTATGACGCCCAAACCGCCCTTCCTTGACAATCTTCCAATCTAGGCAGAGCTTCAGAAGCTTTTTACGTACATGTACAAAATCTCTGTGAGCTGCTGTGAGTACAGTTGCCTTCGTCAAATAGTTTGGAACTAATTTTTGAGGGTAATATTCGTCGAGCAGAGGTGGAGCGGCTCGCCGCTGATGGAATATGACCAGCGCCTCACCTCTAATGAGCTGTAGTTGTTGTGAGCTCTCTAATGGGTAGTATGGTGAGACTCCTTGACTAAACAAATTAAGTGTGTGGCTGGAATCAGCCCGTGAAATAGGTGCAGAATTGCCTATAAAGAAAGATGTGAATACCTCGATTATTCGTTCTTTTTTTTTGTCTACCAGGCGAGCTTCCAATGGTGATTATGTATGAGCCGTGAATGCGCCACAAATAAATCCCTATGAAGTGTTTTGTTTAATATAGAAGTTAGGCTGCTGTTCATTAGCGAACCTTCCAGGCATCGCGTGTCACGGCACTACGTCTACGTGTTCCTGATATCTCTACCATCTTTACTGTATGGATTATTTTCGATTATCTTTGGATTCATACTGACAGATGATGAACCAATCAACATGTGCAATCCGCCCTCTGCACTCATCGAAAAAGTGAAGAATCCCTGGTACTTTGTGGCATTGGCTGCTGGAGCAGTAACAGTGCTAAGTTACGTGCTGGCCTACCTCACTCTTCTCTACAATCGTGAGTTTCTTTCCTACTCTCGACTCTGCTTCGATAATTTGGCTTTCTCGTGAGCTTCACCCTGTTCTAGATAAGCGGCATGCTAATCAACCGCAGGATCTCGCAAGAAAGTCTATGCGAACTCTCAGCATAATTTTGCTCATTTTCTTGTTCACGCGATATACAGCAACAATTGGTGCCAACGTGCTTAATATGGCCGACGTAAACGCTAACACTGTTGCACTCTACCAGAACTACTGCGTAAGTTTGTACAGAATCATGTTGTTGCACTTTCTGCTTTTGGGCTTTCTTTTCGCTACAATACTGTCGGTAATCTTTGGAAAAAAGACGAAAAAGACGCAAAGGCTCGTCTTTTGCGTCCTTTTGATATATTAGGTTGATTCATAAGTCCTGCCCCATATGTTTATCGCATTGTATCCCCTAACTGCAAGATTTACTGCTGTCCTAATTTCGATAATGAGGAAGCACTATACACCCACTACTGAAGGAATAGTCACTCGTCTTTTATTTCACCATGCTAGGCAAGAACCCTGCACCGATTAATACTCATCTGCTGCAGTGCATACCCTACCGGTTTGCTGTAAGCGTTGAAGAACCCTAGGCTCATAAACATATGTGCACTGAGAATTTCCCATTCTTGAGCCGAGGACATTCCCATTCTTGAAAGTGTGACGCCATTGTCCGATAAGTTCTCCTGTGGAGGTAATGTGCTTCAGCATAAACCCTGTTTGTAAAGTCCATTCGAGTTGGATTCGGAGGCTCTAAAGACGCAGATGGAAAGCAACCTATGCGAAACCACATGCTAACTGATGAATGCTTTCAAGCAACTACAGCATGTGGACTGCAAGGAATTGGTTTCGTCAATGTGCTGGGTCAACATGTTCCACACGATTTTACCCAGGCGGGCAATAGCAGGGTCAAGGGCATTTTTCAATTTCTGGGGCCAACTCAAAGTTCTTTTGATTCAAGTAATCCATTAATTCAATATGTACGAGTCCTTGGAGCGTGACCTACTGCTGATTATGGGTAGGTGTATGATTACCACAGGAGCAGTAGCGCTGAACTGGAAAAACCAGGCCTATATGAAAACTAACTTTTCCTGCGTGTCTTGTGCAGAGTTCGAGGAGTTGAACACTGGAAGCAACTGAAAAAAAAGAAAGGTATGTCAATAGACTCAATTTATATGTACAACCAAGTCACTCCTGTTCAAGAACTTGGTCAAGAATTGCACTTGAAAACAAAAATCTTTTCTACGCAGGCCAAGGCTCAACCCTTTGCTCAGAATTTTACGCAAGGTTTTTCGAAGTCGTCTAGCTGGAAAGTCACTTAGCATCCGTCCTACTCCTCCCACTCCTTAAACCTAGACCCATCAGATTACCAGATGGCTGTGTCATTCGAAGACAATGTGCATAGGAAATTTATCACTAAACGTAAACACATCTAAGCAGAGGTCTTAACGGTTTCGCGGTCGGAGCGAGCCTTTTTCGAAAGCGACAGGAAGGGTGCTTATTGGATACGCAAGGTCGATTACCTAGATGACTAATGTGTCACCGGTCAAAACTTCAATTATTTGAATTCGAAGCAAAGGTGTCAGAAGGGACACAACTTATGAATCAACCTAATAGCTCATCTCAGAGCAGAGATATCCACCAACATGTATACATTAGGTTGGTGCATAATTAACCGATTGACGACCGCGTGGCTCACCGGAGAGCCGCACCCTTCTTGTCAACTACTGGACCTTAATTTCGAACTAATTCGCACTATTTTCATATGAATTGAGTACATTACTCCCATATAATGTCCCAAATAACTGTGGTTTGAGAAAGTTTCCTTCTTTATGCTGACAAATGTCATGAAAGGGATGGGATTTTGAAGTCGAGGAAAATTGCATTACATTTTTTGTGCTGTAGATGGAAATAATCTGCACAAAAGCCATGTTATCCACATTAAAACACATTCCTTACATTTTTTACTTTCTTATTCGTCAGGCTAAAGCCATGCGAGCGTGTACGTCGTCTAGATGCTTCCTAATAATACTAAAAACGCCTCTAACAAAACTTCTTCAGGCCTAAGAGAAAGTAAGAACCCTTTGGATTATCTCTTTTTTTGGTCCGATACTAGTAATTTACTAGGACTGATTTTGAGTTGTTTTTGCAAAACAGTCTATTTTTGTCCCAGTTATCTTATCGTAAGTGTGTGGAAATGAGCGGTTGCCGCACTTTCGAAAGGGGCTTTGGTCTCGCGCGCCAGACACGCGAGAACGTGCGTGGTCGTAATGGGTTAATGCGGCTTTCTTCGTGACCTCTTTTCTCGTTGAAACTTGAGACTTTTCAGATAGTTTTTCGTGAATAGATCCTCTTTTTTCGTTCGTTAAGAATACTATCAGAAGTCGTTTCCACATTCGACACAGCATGCTCTACCACTTCGGGAAAGGTTGCGATGCAACACACTCATTCCGCGATCTCAACGGAATTTCGGCTGGAGAACAATCAAAAAACCTAGGTCGAAAAATGTTTAAATGGTTGAAATGGGGTGGTACAATCCTCGTGATGAAGCAGGAAGAGTTTGACCGTCATATTTCGACGACCAGGAACTTTTGGCAGTTGTGGAAGGGAGGAGGTTCTAGTGGCGAGATTCTTCAAAAATGGAGACTGCTCGTTTGGCTGCAGGAAATCGATGGTTTGTTTCCGTCTAAGAAAATTTCGGGACCTCTCAGCCAATTCAAATGCTTTTTGGAATTTTTTGAGAGCAAGAACAATGGTCGGGTGGTCCACATTGAAGTCTTCGACAAGCACTTTCGTTGTGAAGCTTTCGTCGTCTTCCATGGCTACCCAAGGTTCCTGGTGCACGAAATTTAGTGGTCCACCTCTATATTCTCCTCTCTCTATGAAGTCTGTACCTTACGAATATGGATCATCTCTCAACTTAGCCTCGCTAATTCTTCCTTCGCCCCAAAGCCTTGCTGAGATCACAGAGTGATTGTGCTGCATTCCAATCATTCCCGAACTGGTAGAGCTATGATGGAATGTGGATGCGACTTCCGACAGCACCTTTATTAAGCGTAAAATAGGATTATTTCCATGAGAAAACCACTTAATAAGCCTTACTTTTCAGCAAGAAAAGAAGCCGCGAAAAAAGCCGCATTAATTATTTACCAACCTAATATTTCCAAGTCAACGCGTCGAGATCTAAAAGATGATGCTGTGCTGGTTTTTGGATGCGTGCGAGCTTATACCTTCAGGGCGTTAGCGTCCAGAACTTCATTGGAAACTAGATTATTGAGGGCAGAACGCAAGCTTTTGCAGTGAATGTTAATAAAATGTTATTGTGTGGTGGTGTGCTCACCTTAGTAGAATGAAGTTTCATTGTTTTTGTTCATTTGGCAAACTTTGAAATTTTCGGTATTTTCCTGAAATAGCGCCTTGTAATTACAGAATGGTTGAGGCTAGAGAGCTTCACTATATAAGAAACTTTTCGCCACCGGGACGGGATTCCATCGGTGGTAGAAAAGGTGTCCATTATATCATACCTTACATTACGTCACATAATATGGGACCATAATGAGAGCGTCAAAGTGTCCCAAACAGAGAGACTATGGAAGTGGGCTCGTGTCACATCGTACAAAACTTCTTCCTGCATCGGAGTACACAAGACCACCAGAATCCGTCTGCGGGCCCTTTAGTCTCAAATCGCTGAAATCTCAAGATTTGCATTGCTGCACTGGACAATACGCCAGTAGGGGGCTTGACGAGCGGCTACATGAGCTGGCAACCACTATATTCACCTCACCCTGGTATTGTCTTTCAACAGTCCATGGAAAAGCAGCTTTGGATTTATGTCATTTTTTTGGCTTTTTTACCTCTGCTTGGTCCATCAACACAATGACTGCAGCCTACTCGTTCACAAATCCAAGGAATATAAAATCATCTGCGGAAAGAATCATCCTTCAATGAATAAGTTTTTTAAGTTATCCCCTTTCTGCACAGGAGGTGGCTCATTTAAGATAGAATTTTCCACAGCAAAAGACAGCTTACGATACAACTTTTTCACACAGAATTTTCCACAGCAAAAGACAGTTTACGATCCAACTTCTTCACACAAAGAGCTGGCTCGATTATTCTAAGGATATCCGAGAAATTCGCGCTTCATGTTCATTCAGGCAATATAAAAGAGAAGCATATAAGTGTCTCTGTCTGTCTACTTCTGGATAAGGCAAACGCAGCACAACCTGCCAAGCCACACCACCAAGAAATGAAAGGCAGACATTGCTGAAAGAAAAAGAACTGCTGCATTCCCACTGCTAAGAGCAGCAAACCCCGTGTTTCGACTGCTCTTTTTGCACGATGAACTGTGGTGCCGTTCAACCTGTCCTTCTGCCTGCTCCTTGCTACGTGGCGACACGCCGCGGAAGGTGTATATAAGCCACTGATTGAGCATCAAAGTTTAGTCGTGTCTCCGCTTCGGCGGAGCCAAGGCGAGCCCAGCGAGACTCGTCAGGCCGGCTGAGGCCCGGGTAAAACCGTGACCCAGTGCAATGATCGGTCAGACGAGATACGTGCGGTGCGGACGAGTTCTGGTGCGGCGCGGAACTGGAAGTCCATCGCGGGACCGCCGCGTCCCCCAGGCGCTGCTGCGGAAAGCGCGTACGCGTTTGGGACTATTTTTGGATGAGCTTGGGTAAGCATCCACTTACCCAGGTCTTCAGTACGAACACAGCCTTATGCCCATATTGAGCTGTGATCCTAGGTTTGAGACATCCAAAACCAGTTAATCGCCACGAAACACAGCCTTCCAGGGGAGAACGCAGCTCATGGGGCGACAAAATGAGTTTTCAGCTCGCTGTCTAACTGCTACTGAAACGTGTTCGGCCTGCATTCGTCGCCCGGAATCTCTGAGTTGGTGATTTACTATATACTTATGTATTGCACTTACATAATTGAATGCATTTTTCTTTTAATCTGAATATTGTATCTATGATCAGCGCGCTATAGCCACGTACAAATAAAAAAAATAAATAGTGGACAAAAGTTACTCGAAGCAAGAGCCCTCTAGCCTCAACCATTCCACAGTTACAAGGCGCTATTTCAGCAAAATATTGAAAATTTTAAAGTTTACCAAATAAAAAAATGTAATAAAACTTCGTTCTACTGCGGTGAGCACACCATTACAATAACATTTGTTAACATTCGCGGCAAAAGCTTGTGTTTCGCACTCAATAATCTAGTTTTCAATGTAGTTCTGAACGATAATGCCCTGAGGATATAAACTTGCAAAAACCAATACAGCGTCATCTTATACATAGATCTCGTTTGGAAAGACTGATTTCAAAAATATGTACATGTTAGTGGATAACTCTGCTCTAAGCTGAGTTATATCAAAAAGACGCAAAAGACGCGCCTTTGCGTCTTTTTCGTCTTTTTTTTTCCAAAGATTACCGATGGTATTGTACATCATCTTCAACAAGGAATAGCGATCGGCTTTGTAGCCTTATTCCATTTTACTTTTACTGAGTTTTCCCGCATCTTCCGTCTGGGAGTAACTCCAGCATGAGTGTTCGTTTTTCAGGTATTCATGGCTATGCTTTGCTACAGCCAAAATTTCTACGTGACTTTCTGGAGAAGTACAGAATACCGCAGATATCTGTGGCACCAGCACATGAGACTACACAATTTCCTTTTTGGGAGATGTTGTCCTTTCACCTCCTCTACAAGGAACGTCTTCTCAACAGCACATGCACACTGCAAGAGTGACCACACCTCCCTAACGCCGATTTAGGGCATGGCAAAATGGAGGCAGTCTATGCACCGAAAGCAATGAGGGAACAGTGTCCCACCAAATCGACAGAGAAGGAATCGGCCACGATGTCAATCCACATTTTTGAGTGTACATCACATATTTTAAAGCTATATAAATCCATCGCCTTTACTTGCTTTTGACAGAACATCAGCGCTAACGAAAAACTAAGGCAAAGTAAAGACTACTGTGAAAAATCCTTCAGAGAAATCCTTCGAAGATTGTTGGTGAAATACATTCTGGAGAGAAAAAATGATGTATTAGCCGATTCTGAATTCCGTGATTTCAAAATTATGCGGTGGAAGATGGAGAAAGGAGAAAACATGTTGCTCATGAACGATTTCAATCACAAAGTTGTGGACGCTTCCATACATGGGTCCTCATAGATCTGCATACTGGAATCACTTTTCTGGGAATTCGCCTAAGCTACCATGAAATATTGAGGCTGACCCATACATTAACACATTTGGTATCAAATCAGTGATTAACAATAGTAAACAGTACAAGCTCCTCATGAGTGTCATAGTTGACCCGGATCTCCTGTCGATTAAGTGGAAATTACATCGATAATGTACAGCGGCGATTAATCCGTAAACTGAGGAACCAAGTGCTGAAATATTTCATTGTCATCCGGGAAAATGAGGAGTAAGCCAAAGGTGAGGATAAGAGCCAATAGGACAGAAGCCAACCAACAACTGACACTCTAACAAGCACAAGTAAGTACAATTTCCTCACAGGTGTCACGGTTGACCCGGAGCTCATGCAGATGAATTGAAACCACAACGATGATGTACAGCGGGAATTCACACGCAAACTACAGTGCGTTGCATAACTATAAGAACACCCTCAAATTCCGCGTTTCCAGGAAAAGCGGTCAACGATGAACCTTCCTGTCATAATTGCTTGATCCACCACCTCAAGAAACTATGTCAGCCAAAATTTGAGAACCACATCCCAACCGCTAGCTTTTCTACAAAATTTAGAATGTTTTTGCACCGTTTCATATTATAAGAACACTTTGAAAAATCGAAGATTTTACCAGAATAAAAGCAGACTTTGTGTACCGGTGGATTTCTAAAGATAAGTATGCAACACATATATGTCGTTGGACATGTCACGTGGTCGCCTACTTTCCTCCGAATAATAGGCTCAGATCCAGGCTCTCCGCCGTGCAGGCCTTAGCATTCGTGGAATTGCTTGGCAGTTGGGACGATCTGTCTGCTTGGTGCACGGATATCTGCAACGCACCGTTTCCTATAAATGGAATACGAGCTGCAGCAGCCCTCGCAAGGTGTCTGCTGATGGGCGAAGGATTTCAAAAGTTGGTCGAACAGCACCTCATCAATAAATGGGATCCGTTCGGATTTGCAGCTCTCTTTGCTCAAGACCACAGTCTGGAGGGTGTTGAAAAGAAGCAGTACCATTGCTAGAGAAGAAATGAAGAAAGTTTCAAAGGTTACTGAGCAGCACAAGGTTGCACGAATTGTGTTTGCCCAGCAACTGGTCAAAGGTGATGGTGTTGCCCATGGGTAGACTGTAAAAGGGAAAGCTTATTCAGATTGTCTTTTCGGACGAAAAGAAGTTTAATCTGGACGGTGGTGATGGATATAATTCTTACTGGCGCGATCTCCACAAGGATCCCAGCTACTTCAGTCCCCGCGGCTTTGGAGCTGGGAATGTTATGGTGTGGGGAGCGTTCTTCAGCGGCTGCAAGCTAGATCCTGCGTATGTATCGTACAGAATGGAGTAAATTTTTCAAAATCACAGAGAACATCTACTACCTTTTTCGAGCGGACAGTGTCGATAGAGCTATGTCTAGGACAACGCTGCGGTGTCTCCAGCACGACAATGCTGCGGTGCACGTGAGCCATTCAATCATGACGTGACTAAGATCGAACAACACTGGCCAGCTTGTAGCCCAGACTTAAACCCAGTAGAAACCTTCGGGGAATCATCGTTAGAGAGATCTACGCAAATAACTGGCATTTTAACAAAGTAGAGGAATTGAGAAGTGCCATCCTCCGAGCATGGGAAGATATCGACCCTCGACGCTTGTAAACCTTGTTGCCAGTATGCCTCGACGACTGATGAATGCCCTGCGATACCTAACAAGCAACTCATATCAAACAGTCTTGTCCGACTGCATAGGATGTTCACGAAAAAAAAAGAAAGAAAAAAGTGAGACCTTGCCCTTGAAGGCAGTATACTAGGAAATTTTTGCATCTAAAGTGAGTAGCTCATCGTTTAATTGATTGCTAGAGAATCACACAAGAATCATACCTAACTGGGACCCATGTACGTCAAGGGGGGTGCAGTGAAATGCGTGGAGGACAGCATCTCGTTTTGTTGATTTCTCACGCGTTTAACTCACCATCATTAGATATTAGTTCAAGGGTTTTTAAAACCCCGCGAAACGGTGGGCTATCCAAAACGAAGATTACCGTGAGTGTTGCGAAAAAGCACTCCATAATGAGGCTCCAGATGTTGTATACCCATTGAGTTTTATGAACTCACGCAGGTTTTGAGAAGAGACTCGATTTTTGTTGAAGGCGAAGATCTATTGACTATCTATTGACTACTCCATGCATTTACTTATAGAGAAGGTACTACACCGTAAATTTGTTGCTTGAGTAGTCAACCCGACTGCATAACCTTGATTAAAAAGGGAGTTTCATCCCCATTGGAGAGCTTGTTTGTCCGAATCGGAGTCGCAAACATCTACTTCTGAGCATAAAAACTGTTGTTTGTGCCGTTTTGAGTCTGTTCTGTTATTCATTCTGTCAGAATTTGAAATAGTATCACTTCTGTGAAGTGCTGTGATGGAGAATTGAGCAGTTGCTCGTAACTTACACACGAATTACGTAGCTCTCTGCATCCATTTTTGCTGTTTTAAAACATGTTGGGTACATTTCACCTTCCTGGACGAAATTTTTCTTTATATCTCCATTGAAAATGACTGAGACGATATGATTTTTGATGAAGTTCACGTGAGAGGGAATAATTGAGAATGTATAGTACTACGACGATGCTTCAAAATTGTCATCTTCTATCCTTCTCCATCTTTGAAATGCAATTTTTGTCGTCGGTTCAACCTTAATTTATTTTTCTTGCGTAAAACCAACCGTCAATAATTAAAAGGGGTCGAAGAAGTCTGTGCATTCAACTGTTAGTTGCGTCGAAATATATCATTTCCCCACCTCATGGTGAACTTTCCATTTCACAAGTACAAGAAGATAGACTTGAATTAGTGGTTGGCAATTTGATGTCGTACTTGGCCTGTTGAGGTGACCAGGGATAGAAGATCAGTTTGCCATCAATTCCGAGCTCCACGGTATTTTGAGGAGGAGAGGGTGTCAAACCTACGCTCTCTATCCGCGAGCATAAGTCGCGCCCTGTAACATTTTTGATTTCGCAATGTTTTATAAACTGAAGATGATTCCACAAATATTTTTCTAAATAGCGAAGTTCATTCAGCCATGTGGTTTTACCAAACTTCTTTTGAAGTATTGCAATTTATAATGAATATCTTCGCAAACATTTGTGGGTGCTGCATTCACTCTTACATTGCCGTTCGGATTATTGCCAATCACGATAAGATGACACAATATAAGAGCTTCATAGTCGCTCAATCGACGATTTTCTTCATGCACGCCACGACAACGCTCTTGATGAATTACGTGAGTGCCCCATTTCATCAACATTTGGGTTTAGTAACAGCTTCCTACTTTTGACGAATATTTCTAGGTGTTCGCTGGAGTTAAGATCTACTACGGGCTGCCATTCCTACCTCTTTCATTTGAGGCTTTCACTACACTGGACAGTATTCGCGCAGTAATCATGCAAATAGAAGCTGTTCTGCTGTCAATTTTCAATGTATATAGGACATGTGTTATTGTAAGGCAAGTAAACTTATAGCGCTTCTTGCTTCGCCAATTTTATTTGCAGATGATGAAATCTAGAGATGTCGTTGACTTTCTCCGAACATGCGGTTTTGTTTTCCGGTGCCAGATCGTGACTACTCAAATTTCCTGAAATCAACGATTTTTCTACCATTGTTTTACCAAACCCGAAACAATTTTATCTTCCATTATCTTTTTTGCTGTTAACAAGGGGGCGTGTACATAAATTGAGCGCAGAGTCAAAAAACAGTCAAATCATTCTTTCGATCGTAACTGTAGCCGTAACTTGATCGAAACTCCAAAGCCACAAAAAGCATGCCCATGTTTTTAATCTGATTCAGGTCACGGTTCAAGTACTCGTTTTACATCCTTGCCATTTTGATAAACGTGGTTTCGTATGCGATGTCACAGATGTCTTATATTTTTGCGAAGGTAGGTTTATTTCCTATTCATATGTATACGTAGGAAACATGTGAATAGTGCACAGCACAGTTGGAGTATCAACACGTCTCTGTCGCACTTTCTGCTTCGAGTGCCCTCCCAACAATTATTTGCTATGTAGTTATCCGACGGTTT
>KN729474.1:0-12667 GCA_000816745.1 Ancylostoma duodenale
GGCTTCAACGCTCCATGCCCTGCTCGAAATCTCTCGAATCTCAAAAATAACCTCCAAACCTAAAATTGGACGTGTTGGACAACCTGGAATAAAGGCTCTGTTCATCCAAAACTCTTGTGGTCCACGTACTGAATGGACCTATTCGCCCTTTGATAACGAGCTACTATTAACAGGTGGCCAATCACAGTACAGCATTAACATCGCAGCTACCGTACCGCCCCTTGGTAACTGATTCCAGTACGACCGCCTCCCATGCTGAATTTATCGTACTGTAAAATAACGGAACTGAGAAAGTAAGCGTGGTGGTGAAATATCGCGTGACATTGATTCAATGAGCATGAAAGAAGAAACAGATGACGTTGCATCGCCTTTGTTGTTCTGTAACGAGATGATTCCCTTTGCATTTCGTTTTTTATCCTAACCATGCAATCTGCAGTACTCGTTGCACAGTGGAAATAATTCAAAAAGAATTTGACAAGTAATGAGAATTGCAGGAGATGGAACATTGTTCAGAGAACGCATTTGACGTCAGCAGGTAGAGACGAAGAAGAGAAATAACTGTGGATGGGAAGTGGTTCAACAGGATGGCATGTTGACTAGCAGTGGCCATTCTTACGGTTCGCGAAAAATCTCTTGAATAACTCGGAATCCGCAAGCAGCTGGCAACTGTGTACTCATCAGTTCCGCTGCTTCACCGGAAAGATGCGTAATCATGCCCATGGGTAATAACTGGGTGTAGAAAACATCACGCATGGGTAAACTGTTGATGGCCGCAAGGTAAAGGGTGAAATTGAGTACGTTAACAGACTAGGAGCATAAAATGCATAAAATTGATGCTAGAAATCTGTACTTGATAAAGACGTCATAGGGGACAGGAGGTGTAATCTGTAGTGAAATACCTGATAACAATTCAGTAACTTAATACTTACTCATTAGTTGGTGGTAGCTGAAAATCTCAACGGTATTCAGGAAAAATTAGAAGAAGGGGCGAATAAACATTTACCTTGCGTCCCTTAATAATATTCAGGTATTTTACTATATTGTGTATATCAGTATTGTAATGTCCTCCACTCGCTTCTTTTTTTCAACACATTGCAAACCGAGCACATTTTTGCATGGGCGGTCAACTGATGTTTGAGCTCCGATCATGTGATCATGACTCCTTGTTTTCTGTAATAATTTAGTGCTGGAAAACGGCCATCGGGAAAATGTGCATTTTCTAGCAAAAAAGAGCATATAGTGATGTGCAATGTCTACATATCACATGTCCATATGGGGACTGAAGGTCGTGATGCGCCATGTGCATAGCGTGGTCAGCAGGGGGTTAGAAGTTATGATGAGCACAGTGCTCAATCTCTCCCAACCAGCGATTGCATCACACTACCATGAACAAGTTTAAAGTTGAAAAACAAGATGGAATCGTCCCATGACGTAATTTTTCAGGCGACAGAATGAATAGGAACAAACATGAGCTCGTACCGTACAAACAACTGCCAAGGCCCGCAATTACAGAAGTGATGTATCAACTGGACCAAAGACTTCTAATTTACATCGTATTATAAGCAACTTCTTTCACCTAACAGGAGCTTCAATACAAAAGGTAGAAATAGCTAAAAAAAAACCGTTCCTCCCGTTTCACCCACAGCTCGCTACGGAAAGCTGTAGATGGGGGAGGGGGACGATTATTACCCAAGAACTTTCATTCATGCAAAAGTTTGCACACAGACAGGGTTCAAGGTCGCAGATGGTATGAACGGTGCGTGAGCAGGTCCACTTTACTATAGCCTCTCGTTTGTACATAATGAGAACGAGAGCAATAAAATATATTCGAAAATTAAATAAAATGGTTCTCTTCTGGTACAGGTGTTGAATAGAAAAACAAATATTATGAAATTCAGCTCAGTCCTTTCTTGAATTCGTAGCCAACTTTTGCGAGCTCTATACTGATGCCTGGCCTACGCTTACTGTAATGGTTTCAACCAATCTGGGGCTAGTTGACAATATTTTAAAACTGGAGAAACTGAGTTCAAGGATGTTACTTTACGTACTTCACTTACACTTCTAAGAGTGCGATCAAGCAAAATCCATCAATCTGTCTTTAGATGTCAGCCGATCGATGAGCAATTCTAGACAAAATGCGTAGAAATGGGTGGCTGAGACAGGTTCTAAAATGTAAGCCTATTTTATGTTTAGGGGGACTTGGTTTAGTGTTGTGTTTATTGACGACCTGATCTTGGTTCAAAATTTGTGGTATAGGTCCACATTCTCGTTATTTTACTTCCTAGAAACCTATGCTATACTTCCTTGAGCTCCTCCTGTGTCTACCAGTTTTTGTCTTCTTAAATAAATGAATGTTGATTCCTGAAGACTTAATTGAACCTTAGAAGCATTTTGAGTATTAGAACTGGTCTAAATTCATAGTTGGGAGAGGTAAGAATGATCGGGTCACTGTAGGCTTACCTTGCACCCGACATTACAGTGAATGCGATTATGCGTAAACTAATCCTCTGGTTCTGTGACTGCAAACACCTTGTACGTTAAAAAATTGCAATCTTTGAATTCGGTGATACATAATGCCTTTGGGATTTCAAGGTCTGCACTTGTGCTCTTAGACTAAGATTTGGAATGATTAGTCGCGTAAAGACAATGACGTCATCCAACAGCTTTTCTCCCTCCCAACCTCTTCCTTTCCTTTAATCATAGACTCGAAGTATATATACTTATGGTCACGGTCATTTTGATCGTGTTACGCGAGCGCGACGCGCAGCTCCGCGGCGCGTTTTGTGGTGGTCATTCGGTTCCAACACGCCTGGACACGCAACGAATGTTTTCTGACCTGTACTGACCAGTCATGTTCAACCACTTTCGTTGAGAGTTTGTGTCAAAACGTGTAAATGGGCGCGACTGTATATCTACTACGGGGTCACACAAGCTGTAGTGTTCTGAAATATTGCAGGGGATTGACTCACTGACTGCTAAAGAACAAATGGATGACATCACGCTCCTTTTGCTGTCCTGCGACGAGATGATATTCCTCGCATATTTTTCTTTCCTTTCTGACTCAAGTAAATTCATCAAGGCGAAGCAACAGAAGCGTAGTCATCCATTTTCTAGGTGTGACCTGTCAACGGGCTCGGTATGGACGTTGGCTGGTTTTTAGAGCTTTTACGATATTGTGCAGCCGTTGTGGACTATGAATAAAACTTTACGCAAACTTCCAAGAATTCTACGGCCAGAGACCGAGACCGATTTCTTTTGCTTCCTTTCATGCCACAACGACCCCATTCGTCAGCTGCTGAGGTTTTTCTACTGAAATGCAAAGGGGAGCGATTTTGTCAGAGCGTATTCAAAATAAATCAGGATTTCCCTACTCCTTAACTCTTTTCCGGAAGTCTCTCTTAGCTAACTAACTATTCCTCTAACTATTCCTCCTCTTTCTTCTCAATCGCAGACGTCCGATTCGGGTTGTTAGTTGTTCGAACGAATCGATGTTCATGACCAAGTTCGTGTTGACGAGGACACCGTTTCCGCCAACTCCTCTACTGTCGCAGGTTCCAAGGAACAGTTCTTCTGTGTCGAAGGTGGCGTTCAGTGGCCGGTGTCTCCTCGTCTCGGTCAGTCCGATGAGGTCGTACCTGATCTTCCTGGCCTGCATCATCGAATCCTCGATGGAAGCCTCCAATGCAAGCGTGCTTGCGTTGAAAGTACAGACCATCATCATAGTCCTTCTGGTTTTAGGCAGCCTAGATAACCCCTTGGACCTCGTCCTCACTGGCGCTGCCGTACCAGTGACTCTTCCGAGATCAGGGGAATACTCTCTTGTATTGCTGTGTGGAGGTTGAAGAAAATGAAAACCCACAGGAGATAGCTTGCTGGGCTCTATTCCCCCTGGGTAGCTAGGTAGGATTTCACCGAGAAGTTAGCTGGGCTTCCCGGGAGTGGACGATGGAGCTTATTTGTTGGAGGCGACTCCAAACCGCCTCCCTTCAACCTCCCAGTCACTTGAATGCAGGGCTTTTGGTCGGATAGATGTGCAGGATACAATCTGCAGACGCGCAAGCACACCCACGCACGCATGCATGAACATGCCCACGCGCTGACAGAAGGTATGGATTGTCCCGACACTGCAGAAATAGGGAGTCCATCCCCTGAATCCACCCGCGTCTCAGGGCTGGCACAAGGTCGCGTTTGGTCCGCGATTAGCCCCCTATCCGCCACCTGGGGACGCGCCACGTAGGCTCGCGACTAACCAGCTGGGATCCCTCGTATGGGGGAAGTCCGTGGATCTCCTCTTTCTTATCTTCGTAAATTTCACCGTCAGAAAACCCTGATTTCGGCGAAATAAATAAGTCGCTCCAAGAACTTCGAAAATTTCATTCCCAAAGGCTGAAAACCCTAAAACAAGTGGATAAATAAATAAAATTTCCGTCTATTTGGCTTTGTTTGTAATTTATCGCGCAGATGCAAACTCTTCAAGAGCAGATAGTCCTATGAGGAAGCATACAGAAGCAGCTGACGGTTACCCTTGCGGTCCTCGTTGTGCCCTGTTCATACTTCTTTCGTCACACAAAACACGGGCTGAATTTGTGACACCCGTGCTATGAGGCGCGATACAACGACTTGGTTGACTTTGTTGGCTAGGAGTTGTTGTGATTTCCTACTTCATCCAGTTGTTTCTGCCTGCAATTTTCGCTACCCGAACTGATTGGACGAGGCTTAATGAAAAAAGAACTTCGCACTCATCGAAACCCCGGCAAGTTATGACCATCACCGCTACGCTATCGCCAAGCGATCAAGTATAAACGCAGCCTTCCTCTAGTGTAGAAGAGTTGGCTACAAGAAATATTACTTCTGTTCTGAATAATATTTCGTTTTCTTATATTTCGCATGCCGCATAGTCGTAAATCTTATTGTAAACGTGGGATTCAGTGCTACATAGAAGGTGACAAAGAGCAACTGTTCGCTTAACTAGTCTTTCACTAGAAAAATTTACGACGCTGAGAATTTCTGTTGGCAACCGCACCGGAAGGGCAAGTGATCTACGTTCCCCATCTCCAACCACACCTTCCTGTTACGCCCAAAATCTGCGCGGACAAGAACAACTAGACTTAGACGGTAAGTACGCCCGTTCAGACAACTAATTACTAACTATGTAAGAGTTGGGAAGAAAACAAGATCATGTGTTCCTGATGGTAACGCTAAAAGTACAGGACGCTGTCTGGTGTTAGTCCTTGACCGAACTTAAACAAAAATCACAGAAGGGTCGAGGGACCTCAGGGATTTCATTCACACTATTACTAATGGTCAAATTAGAGACCTAGTCTTATTAGGGGCTAAAGTGGTCTCGAGCTCGGAATTAACACCTGCAATCAAGTACAAGTTCTCCAGAAGCAACAGCAGCTTCGCTTCCACGCATATAAGACTGTACTGCTTGTCGTCCACATTTCTTTTATCAGCAATGTATCACCTTGGTATTCACACCCGTTCAACACCAGACAAGTGACAAAGCCTCCGAGAATGGCAGGTTATATCACGATTTCAGCAAGATCCTAATGGCATTAAGCATGATTCAGCTTCTCGTTTGTGAAGCTTCTTGTCACTTGGTAATGAGTGCATTATAAGAAGGGAGGTTGGGCTATTGGTCGCCTTGTTAAAGGCTTCCTCTCCGGCAAGAATGAAGGATAACTGATGTCAGCACTGAAAACGCTCAAGATTTGAAGTTTTCAATGACTCACGGCCCAAGGTGGGTTACATTGCGTAAACGACTGCATAAACGGCAAAGGCGCTCTAAACAGAGACGAATGGGCTGCAGATGGTCCAAAATTACGGAGACTTAACAAAAGGTCCATATCTAGCATTAGAAAACAAGTTGACAATGCTGCTTCTGGTAGTTTTCACTCATCCATGAACAGAATCTACCCCCATATTTTATGAATTCTCATATCATTGGCGAGAAAAGACCTGAAGAAATCGAAGAAGGCGCCAACGCTGGCGCGAAGGTAGTCTTTCCGCAAATAATCCCACGATTCTATGAGCATTTGCCCCGAAGATTGAACAATTTTATAACAGCAAAACAGGGTCTTGTAAATCAATGAGTGCCATTGCAAAAAATCCACATTAGTAGGTACTTAGAAAAGTAATCACGAGGAAGTGGACATGGCTTCCGGCGCAAAACCCTCTGTTGGAGCTTGGATCACCAGCTCTATTCATGGGAGAATAAAAATTTCCTCCATCAAGAATTTTCCTAATGGCGCAGTATGGATCAAATGGAAACAGAAATAAAACTCCTCTACAAAACACTTTCCAGATGCTGGAGAACGTTCACGAAACAATCCTTTAAGCGAATGTCGTTTCCCATGAAACGAGTGATGCATCACGGATAAAATCAGCAGGAGACGATGTCGAGAGAACTGAAGCGTTGCGGCTGCACCAACTATAAGTTCCACAGAGCAACTAGTCAATGATCGCTTGCATGACCGACTCTCTGTGACCCCGAACAGGGCCCGTCCGGAAGGGAAAATTGTCGATTTGGCACGATTTCTGCTGTCAGCTGCCGAATTTCGGGTCAGTCATGCGGGGAGAGAATTATACGAGCGCGGTCCTTTTTTCCCTGCTTAAAAGATATCTGATGAGCTATCGAATCCAGCCCGTGGATCCTCCTTGTGGGAAATATTTCACAGCAGCGTATAATTTAATTCAACGATAATCTTCATGCACATAAGTGGAATTGTAAGGTAATGACATGAGCAATGACTACAAATCCACAATTCTAAAAGGAACAGAATCAAAAGGGAGCGAGAATCCTTCTGCATTCTTGGAAATGAAAGGTTCTCACTTCTCAGTACTTATATATTACCGCTTATATAGTTCATTTGGTTTTTCATATAGTACTATAAATATCTTCCTGCAAATTCTAGGTGCCAACATGTGTGTCCGAATCCATGAACTGATTGGGCGAGTTTTAGGAAAAAAATAATTTTGCATCCATCAAACCCGCCGGAACCTTGCTGCAACCTATTTGCAGGAGGTTCCCGTTTACAGGAGCCAGGTGCGAAATGAGGTCACGCCCATTCCCACTCCCCTTTGTTCCAGAACCCGCGTACTTTTAGTTGAGGAGAAAGTAATGGAAGAAAGTATGTATCCAAGTCAAATTCTCATCTCTAACTTTTAAGAGGGCTCTTCCTAGTGGACTGAGTATATACTTTTCAAATTGGTAGGAATCAACGAGCTTTTGCTCACCGAAGAAGAAACTGAAGGGTAGGATGGGATAGTGATCAGAGAGTGATAAGCCAGGAGAATAAGAATAGTGGGTTAAAGGAAAGTCCTGCTAGTTTGGGACAGGAAAAAAGTGGGAAAATTGTCATGTTAAAAAGTGGTCCGATAATTCAGTGGCTCCCCTTGACGGTAGCCTGTCTCCCTCCCCTTGCGGGAGCAACTCGAATCACAGCAATCACTTCGCGTTGTGGTGTGAGACCGTCTGAGGTGTGGCTCCTCATGTAAGCCCTGTGGAGAGGTCCTGTACTGTGGAATATTTGGCCACTCTTCCCCTGATTTTAGTACTGCCGTTGTTGACCCCAGTAAATACTAACTAGGGAAGTGCACGAAGAAAAGCTGCTAATCCATAACGAGACCTACATGGGTGGTGAACCTGTCCAACATGATGTTCCGACCTAAACTTGAAATCTGCTAAATGGTCTACAGAAGCTCAGAGGAGCAAGGGGAGCAAGGGGAGGACACTACGAATATTGCGGAATTGTGGCTTGGTGTACACTACATTATGCAGCTCGCAACACTAGTTTCAGATCTGTTTAGATCCTTACTGAATCTTGTCTCTGTAAGGAGTTACGCCCGTTTTCAGCTGGCGCATATGATAGAGTTGTAGGAGTGCAGGAGCACTAGTGAGGAAATGCAAACGGTTGTGGCGCAGAGATGAGGCTCTCCCTTATTGTGAACATGCTCGCAGGTTTAAATTGTGCAGCGTTCCCCAGCTTTGCCTCTTTTTTCTGAGCTTCTACTGAGCATTTAGCAAACTTCAAGTATGCAATTAAATTTTATTTTGGACAGAATTTCGAACCATATAGGTTTCATCTTGAATTAGCAGCTTAATTTCGTGCACTTTCCTTGTTAGGTGTGGTATTCTTTCACAATTGAAGGCGTAACTACAGCAATAAACACTCGCTGGTCCCTCAGTAGCCACAGGGTAACATTTGGAGGAATCTCCTAGAATCTCCTACCACTATGTCAGCAGGCCATGCCTGATCGAATAATCAGAAGTAGGGGAATAAAAGAAATTTCTTTTTCTTTTTCTTCCATTACTTTCTCCTCAACTCAATATTCCTTCGGTATGAATACTTAGCTTCTTAGTTGATTGAAATAAGTTCTTTCGTTCTTTTTAGCTACTTAGTTTAGATGTCTCAAACTCTCTGAAAATTCAAAATACTAGAAGTATAAAATGAAAACCTAGAGAAATAAATATTTAAAAATTGGAAGACAAGACAAGAGAAATCATTTTCGGACACGTTTTTATGGTTGCCCTTCAAATTTTCGGGTAGCGAGCAAAATAGCTTCAATTTTCCGAAACAGAAGTGAATAGAGGAAGTAAAACGCGACAGTGATGGACTCAAGAACGAAGTGAAGTGCGAAGAGGACGGTTCCGCCAGGCGAAAGCCATCAGAACGCACTGGCAACATTGCCGAGCGGTCACACTAACGGTCCGTGAAGCAAAACGAGAACCACTACGCAAGGAACAAAGCGCGAGTAAAACGAAGCACTTGTTGTGTGCCTGGGGAACGTCGTGGGGTGAGTGGATAGTTAGTCGAGGAGCAGCGCTGCCTTATATGTGCCTAGTCGCTAAACACGTTCTTCTTCCAGGAGTGGAACGAACGCCGACAGCCGGGGCACCCTTTGTGCCGCGCCCGCAGACGAACCGCACACAATGCCGTCGTCGTGGTCAGAAGCCAAGTTTCGTACAGATCACCTCGGCAGCGCTTGGCTAGATCCGCAGGGAGCGATTCGGTTTGGATGTCCACGGTACCCCCGAGACTCTGCGGATATTCCGTGACGGATGGGCTTCTGCGCGGAAGTAAGACGCCGGCGCGAACAGTGGCATTTGATCTTTGCTCGATGTTCCATAGGTCTTTCACTTCGGCTACTGCTCCCGAACTGTGAAAACCGTCGCTGAGGTGACGTGTACGCTGTGGAACCACTTCGTCATATAGAATGTTCTGGCATTTTTGCTGGTTTCAGTCGGGTCGTGGATAAGTTGCATTCCTCCAACAAGACACAAACGCTGACGTAACACAGAATGGCAAACTGATGCAGTGATGCCTACCAGTGCAAATTTTGAATAATAAAGAAAGAAAATTCTCCAAATTATTACTGCGCCAGTAAGGTTTGTTAAGGTGAACAAATTTATTCTCCAGCCCAACGTTTCGATTAAATCGCCGTCTCCGGAGGACGAAAGGTGACTCACAATTTTCAGAAAGCAAGAGAAATAGTAGAGAAATTGAAGACGCTCTCGAGGAGAAATGAAGATTCATGGAATCGCTGCGAAAAAAAATTTCGACGCACAAAAGTTGGGTTTTTCTCAAGATCTAGTGGGGCTTCTGCTTCTATGCCGTCATTTGTTTATTTAGAGGTTGACTCGCAGTAAACTGAATTTATTTAATTCTGTCAGCCACCTTGGGTAACCAAGGTTTCTTATTAGAAGTGGCCTTTTCATGCGAGTGCTAGAAGCCTCAAACACTGGACTATGTATGTACACTTGGTTAAAACATACATATGTGCTCCTGCGCCTACCGTTCATTGTCCACAGGTCCAGAAGTTCTGGGCTTCATTAACAGTTCAACGTTTCCCAATTTTTTTGAGGCCGTATGAGCATAATGTTTACGGGTTGTGCCAAAATTAGAGAGATATGTAGAGGTGTGATTCTCGTCTTCCGACCCCTCTCAGGCTGCTGTTTTTATGGTCCATCTTTTCTTGTTTATTTGTTTATGTATGAAATTCCCTTCAGATAAATTATTCATTCCATTTCTAGGCCGTCAATCTACTGGATTTCCACTACTGAACTACACTGTAATGCAATCCAGGCAGAAATGCTTCACAAACTCTAGGATTGTGGATGAGCGTCGATTATAAACATAACAAAGGGTGCAAAGAGTTGGGAGCAGAAAAAAAAGACCATCATGGTGGCGAATGTTTTCCTACCTTTGTTAAAAGATCCTATACATAACCAAGAAGAATAATTGCGCCGGAATCTCGTCTGCTGTATCCAGAGAAATCACAACCAACCACTGCTTATTGAGGAAAATTCTCCTTGAAAGTTTCGAATCGAGATTTTATAAGGGAAAGTTCCTGTCCTTGGATTTGTGAAAAGGAAGCAGATACAGTGCTATCGGGAGTTTCTGCGCTGATCTCTGACTGAAGGCCATGATCACCTCATTGCACTCGCTCTGTTCAAACTAATTTAGGTGGATTTCTCCTTATGGGGTTTTTCCGCGGCCAAGACCTAAATGGGATCAAATTTACTAGGGCTTATTCGTTAATGATAGGGGAATTTCTGGATTATAAACACAGGTTTTGATCACGGTTGAGTGAACAACGCTACAACGGAAAAAAAATCTCACAACTTGCTTATTAACGCTGGAAGTGAATCTTTTGGTGTGCCTCCGTAATTTTGGCCAACCCTGTAGGGCCCCCCAAGTGAAACTACGGTAGCCACCAGTCAACAGTGCACCTGTATACCTATCATTATGATGATCTTTTTCATCATACTCACTCCATTCTATTGGGTGTAACCATAGGTTCTGTTCCTATTAGATATTTTGCTTCGAAAATGAATAACTTATCGATGGAGCAGTATGTATCGACCAAACGTATACTTAGCTGTGCTCAACAGTTCCTTCGCTTGAGAAAGCCTCTTTCGAAAAATCTCAATTACGATTAAACTACTGCTTCCATAGAAATTTTTGATAAGGGAAGCGCAAACCTAGGTGGTAAACTCAAAATGGAACAAAAAATCTGCTAAATCGTCTCCAAGACTATCTAACTATATATTTAACGCTATAGCAGAGCAGCTTAAGGGAATTGTCACCTGACAGTCAATTTCGAGATTTTTTGGCGGAAGAATCACCACGTAACGTTGATCACAAGGATGTATGTACAGTCTATTAGCAAAGGAAGTGCACCAGGGTGAACTTTGCCCGCATCTGCGACCGCAGTGATCTCGGCAGGCCGATAGGCTTTTTCTGTATTTTTTGATATGCATATGTTGTGATTGCTTCCATCTTGATGTTCCGCTACTGTTTCCGATGGGACCGGCCTTTCGGCTGGCCGATATCATTGCGGTCGCAGTTGCGGACAAAGTCCACCCTGGTGCACTTCCGAAACTATAGTCCTTACGCGCAATCGGTGGAAAATTTTCGAGCGCGCCCAGCATGCGGTGCGTGCGCGGCGCGGCCCTCTTCTGGGGCCGCCCGATCGATATCGGTCAACCACAGGCCTCACACCTTCAAATAAACTTCAACTAAAGGAAAAATGAAAGAGAAACACTCATAGGGGCCAAAAATCTGAAGAACGAAGGGGGACGTGGATTTGCCTTTTCCTATTGTTTTCCCTATAACTTCGTGACATTTTCGAGATTCTTCTGGAATGTGGCGAGTACAGGGCACCTTCACTGAGGACGATATAAAAAAAAAGCTAATTGCGTTTATAGCAAGGCTTTCATAGATGGATCCTCAGACTAGCGCAGTCTGGGTCCACGTTTCTTCAGATAAAAGCAATCTGCCTTTTCTTAAAATTACTTACAATTAGCAACTTACCTGAAGAAAGCTACTACAAACTGAAGCCTAGACAAAATTTAACCAGTTAGCAATGGAACAACTTCTATACTACTGACTCTTACGAGCAAGTTGTTGCTGTTTTTTTTTCTGTAGAACACCTTTATCCTAACTTATCTTTTCTAATTTCCGTTCATCCTCAATCTTGGAGCTTATTATTCAGCGACGAGCTCTGTTCTAACATTTATCCACATGATTTTTCCTTAGTTCGTTGATGTCCCCGAATTTATGCAAGATTCAGAATCTGGACCTGGGAATCTGAGCCAGTCACGATCGGTAGGCCCGCTGTCTTTTGTCAAACCAGCGAAGAGAAATAGCACATTTCTAGAACTTCTACGGCCTATCTCTTCCTAGCAGTCCACCATCATTCTTCTCACATGTATATTTCCTTATCTACATAGCCATATTGTCGCAATGAATCCATGAATGATTAGTGTCGGGATGGGTAAGTGGTCGAAAGCGCTGCTTCTGAGCACCAGCCCTCCTGGGCCTTTGGCAGACGTTTCAAGCAACAAGATAGCCCAGGAAGACACCACGTCACGTCCTGCGATTAAATACATCAAACGAATAAATAAACGAATCAATTAACAAATTAACAAATCATCACTAAACTTGACGCGCTTACTAAAAAAACAATCGTTACCAGTCGCCTACAATACCTCCAAAATAATGCTAGAGCACTGCCTTAGCCCATAATGCCTTAAACGTTATTAAGTTTTAGTTCTTCATTATTTTCTTCCTATTGTAGCAAATGATGTTTGTTTGCTTTAACTGTTGCTTTACTTCGTTTTATACCAGTATAAGTGGCAAACTTATGCCATAAATATATA
>KN729476.1:0-12450 GCA_000816745.1 Ancylostoma duodenale
CCCTCCTTCTTTTCCTCGCCCTCCTTCTTCTCTCCCTCACCTTCAGGCTTAGCTTCCTGAAAGGCAGTGCTAAGTGAGAAAGTGCCATTCCTACTTTGAGCTATGGACTCACTCCTTCCTTGGGGGCCGGAGCTGAGGCTGACGACTTCGCCTCGGCAGTTCCTGAACCTGACGAAGGTGTTCCAGGGGACGCTCCAGGAGCGTCTCCTTGTGCTGACGGAGTACCCGCACCCGACTGCAAACAAACAGATTAGCCTAGCACCTTGACGAGAACCTAACGCGCAGGAGCACATACCGCTTCTTCGACCTCTTCTTCATCCTTCTTCCCACACGACGTCAACACCAGTAGAAGACATGCCAAATGGAGCAGAAAGTACAATATTATGTCCAACATACTTCTGAAGATTCGCTTCAGGTGAGTCGAGTGTCTGGTTATTCACTGTTGAAGAGCACACACGGTTCGAAAGAATGTCTTCCTTTGGTTGAACGCGAACTAAGAATGAAACACATTCATCTTTCGTCGAGATGTTTTGAAAATATGATAGCCGATAGCACTTGCAAATCGTGATACGCATCTTCAGGATAGTGATTACCATCAGAATTACTGGTGGACGACCGCTCAACTCACACTCTATCCGTAACTGATGAACCTCAAATGCTGATAAAAGACATCAAGGCAGTGCAGGCGATACTTGAGAGCAGTAAGCATCCCGAAGAAGAACCATTGAAGATATGATACAATTGACACGTGTGCGACCTTACGCTTTCGGCATAGCGTGTCACATGGGATACACGCGCTTCTGCACAAGTGGGACCCGTGCTCAACTTCTTGAGCACGTGGTCCCACGTGGTAGGAACTTTTCCTCCGCCGCATAATACCCCGAATTTGTGCAAATCTGAACCCGATCCTTTTCTCTTCTTTGGTCGGCAAGAGTGTTTCCAAATGTTTGTCGTCCATTCACTGAATAGTGATTGTAGTTCCTTTTTAATATGCATCGTTCTCTCTGGTATATGTTTCAACCACGTGTTCAAAAAAAATTGAGTGAAGATCAGATCTGTCCAGTGCATATTTAGAAAGCTTGAATATTTCTTAGTATAATACTACGTCGAAGTTTGCTAATAATGACTGCTTCACAGAAATATAGCTCTGAAAAGAGCGTGCTCACCCGGTTGAGCACGTGGTCCCACGCGTCCCACCATGCGTGTCAACCGGTTCAGCACATTCTCGCGAGGGTGTTAATACGGAGAATTCTGAGCGGATCCTGTTTCTGGATAATGGAAGTGGTCAATGTATGTACGTGAATACCAAAATTACTGCTTCTTAAGCGATGGAGGTATCTCAAAAGTATTTTACTTGGCAGGGTCATGAATGAAAGTTCGCTAAGACTAGCACTATGTATGTCCGTTTCATCGCTGACGGACCCATCCAGGATCTCAAAGTGTGCAGAAACAACACGTCGTCTCCATTTTTCTGACTGTGAGCAAATGCGCAAGACCAGAAAAGTTGGAAGGTAGGATTCTCATGGATGGACACCCTTAATTGTTTGTTTGTTTGCTTGTCTGTTGTTATTTTCTCCAAATGATTACTACCGGGAACTTCTGGTAACCAGACACTTTATACAACGACTTGCGGATGTGCAAATTGCAATTGCTGCATGTGCCAAAGGCATGTACGTACATACATAAGTGGATCAAACTCCATGGAAGTCAATGGAACCGGAAGTTTTCGCAGGTGCTCTGGCGGTTAACCGATGCATAGTTCTTTGTTCTCTTTTGCTTGCTTCCTTGCTAAATATTTGATGCAACGTTCTTGGCAACCTGCTGCTTTGCAGCATTTTCTGGTCCCATTTATGGCTCCGAACCCGACATGTAATCTGCTCTTCATTTGTGGGTTTTCTTTTACATCTTCGGCCTTGTGGAAGTTACAACATTGTACCGACCATGTCATCCCTGTTATACGCCAACTTGTGGTTAGAATACAAGCCTAAGTAGCTCACTCAGGCTGTGCTTTGTTGAACCCTCTCAAGGATCAGAACAAAAATAATTTCCATAAATTCTTTATTCGAACTCAAACAACGTGAGTTTCGAGATAGCAGAAAGAAAGGTCACAAGGAAAATGTGAAGGAGTAGTGGAGGTAAGGGTGTGATGGAGGACCGCAGCCATGCGTACATGGAAGCAGGAAGTTCTTGAAAAGTTTACAAATTCTGGAAGCTTTCTGGACAAAGCTCACTCAGGTTGCACTATTATTCCTATTATATAGATACTAATACTACTACATATACCACATAATACTTTCCCTATTATTACTATCATCAATACCACTGGAAATATGGTCAACTCAATCAGAAGCATCCTGCCACAAAGAAGGATTAGCAAAATTGCTTTGTTTTTATTGGGAAGCTCACACTATCTGAGGTGATTTATTTACAATGTATATTATGCTAAGATTCAGCACTCGCAGTCCCCAGTCCCCTCGTCGCTGGAAGCACCGAAGTATTTTCAAGGATCTTCTCAAACTACAACCCTGCAATTCGTCCGAAGCACGACGCTGCCTATATTACCAATGTGACCGTCTACCTCTCGTTATTTTCACTTCTAACAGTGGTACAAGTTTTTTTTCATTGAAAGTTCAAAATCCTTTCAAATTGTGCACATTCTTTGGGCTTACTATTTTTATTTTATTATTTTGTTGCACCAGCATTTTTTCGCCTTAACAGCTATAGTTTATATTCCCTCGTAATTGAGAATTGCCAGTTGCAGAACGAGCAGACGCAGACTGTGCGCTTTACAGTGGATATGGCTGTTGAGTGGACAGATCCACTGCTGGCATGGACGGCATCTGGCGCAGATCTGGCCACCATAAAGGTGCCGGAACAAAGCGTTTGGACCCCGGATGTTACGTTATTTGCGGCGTGAGTCACACACCCCACTCGAAGCGAATTTTCTATAATACAACAAACCAATGTTGAGAAAGGAAATCACCAATTTTCAGAACCTCTAAACAGGACCTGATTAACTATGAGCGGCGATTGGTTGTATTACGAAGCGACGGCCTGATTGTAAAGTCTGGGCCTCAGGTGCGTCATCAAAGCTCGCACTAACTCCTTGTTTCTGGAAGGGGCGGCTCTGGTATGATTCTCGGGATCATCCTTCTTTTGCTCGAATTGTAGAGTTCTTCAAACTTACCAGGGAAGGATACCAGCGGGGTCCGACAACTCATAACGAAATGTATACTGTTAAATACAGTTTTCAATGCTGATCTCAAATCCATTTTCCTTATCTGCTGCAGATTTCTCTCTGAAGAGTTACGCGGCATGATTCCAGCTTGCGCAAGGCAGCCAAAATTTGGCTTCTTGGGTATATTCTTCCAGAATACCACGAAAACTAATCTGGACTCAAAAAAATTTTGGAGGCGCTAGTTACTTTTAAACTGTAGACACTTTGAAATAGTTTTCGCGCATATCTTTAGGAGAATATGACTGAAAAGCCAGATTTGGCCAGTCAAGACAAGTCGGAATTATGCCACGTAACTCTTCACAGAGGACTTCGCAGCAGATAAGAAATACAGATTTGAGATCAGCATCGAAAAATGCATCTGACAGTATACATTTCATTACGAGTTGTCGGATCTCCTGAGTATCCTTTCCTGGTTAGTTGTATCAACCATGCTCAACGCTTCACCATGTTCTTGCATACATACCTGTCTCCCTGTTGCTGCAAAAAAAAATTAAAGAAGAAAATTGTTGCAGAATTTTATTTTCAAGCAATTACTCAAATTCCACTGATTGACCTATCCTCCCACATTCTCAATGGGTTCTTGTGTGATTGTTCCTGACTCTTCAAATCCTCACCGCTTTCTCGATGTACGGACAAGAGGTGTTCATAATCAGCCTAATTCAAGACAAAAAAAACCACAGTAAATTCACGTGTAAGCGGCTATCTAGCTTTCCATTCGTTGTAAGGGATCCCCTCTTTTCTCATATGTGAACGACAATTTCAAGTTCAACGATTCTCTTGCAGATAGTCGCTCACCCTTGCCAAATCAACGTCTTGAAATTCCCATACGACGACCAAACATGCACTTTCTCAGTGGGATCCTGGAGCTACACCAGCGCTAATTTACGACTTTATACGCCTTACGAGCAATACGAGCCATCGCAGGATTTCACGGTCTGTTCTTCGTTCCAGAGCTTGCTAAGAAGTTCTGAGAGGCCTTCACTATCCCTGCCTTTTCAGGGAAATACGGAGTGGAAGCTACTTTCGCTTACTGCTAAACATACTGTAGATACCACATATGCAGAGGGCGATTTTGATGTTGTAAGCTTCAATTAAGCACATCCATCATGCTTGAATATCGGAGGTTTACCAGTATTTCAGTTGCTTCTGACAGTTCATCTGCGACGTCACCCACATTTCTACACGTTCGCCATTATTGTACCGTCATTTGTCTGCACGTTTCTCTGCCTGAATGGCCTCTTTTTACCAAGTGAAATTAGCGGATTGAGCATTGAAAAGGTACACTTCTTCACTACTTACTGGTGGCGGACGCAAGGGGGGCTTGGGGGCCCCCAAAGAATGGGTCGCCAAATTTTTGAATACTTTACAATAGAATTTAAAATATTGTATTAGTTTGTTTTGAATTGTTTATTTTTATTACCATTTTCATTATAATTTTCATTATTTACTTATTATTATAATTAATATTTCATCAATTTTATTTTCCATCTGGGTCCCCAAAATGGCGGATACCGCACTTCCCCCACCCCCTTCCCGCCCACTTTCTGCGTCCGCAACTGCTACATGCATAAGTTAACAGTTTTTTTTTTCGCTAGTGAGCGAATATCCTCCATAAAGCCTGCTTCCTACTTTTAGCTCAGAACCAGTAGAAAGGCAGATTTGCTCTTTTGTGATGGAATCCACTCTAATGACTTCTGTGGCCAGAGTGGTGTAGTGACTTCACAAAAAAATTGCATCTTTTGTACTGAGAAATGCGCTATATACATGGAAAACCTAATGTTAGAGAATTTGGGAACTCTTGCTTTCAGCGGCAACCGCTCCAATTATTTTCAAAGGTGTGGCTGGTTGTGAAGGTGAAAAGCTTAGAAAGACTGTAATTTCTGGAATACAAATTATTAGGAAGACTGTAATTTCTGGAATACAAATTATTCATGTAAATAACGCATTAGATACCGAGGGCAGAAAAAGATGTACAAGTTTGGTGATGACGACAAGAAAATTACGTAAAACCAATCACTCCAATGAAAGTTCCGTAGGAAGCGATTTATTTGAGCCTACATTTTAGGCCTGTTTGAGACTTGAGGTTTAATTGTACGAGTTCTTTTCACGATATTTTCCAGGTGTCCTTAGGAGTGTGTACACTCCTAGCAATGGCTCTCATTCTACAATCTGTCACCGCTACTATGCCAAAGTCGGAGAAGCTTCCTCTATTAGGTGAGAGTTAAATCCTTAGTTCGGTGATAAACTCTCAAATTCTTTGAAAAACTCCTATCCCCAGAAGCATTCTATCACTTTCTACAGTAATCCTGTTCTTTTTTATTGGGTTACGGTAGGTAAACAGTAGATAGGGTGTCTCTAAAGATTTTCTCAACTTTTCTATAGTGGTATCACTTCAAAAGCTGATCACAAATGTCAACATTGCATTCGATGGCAATGTTAGGTGCTGTCCAAAGTAACACTACCTATTACCCCAAATGCTGTGTATGCAAAATTTCGGATGATTCTGAGAGATACCGCATCTACCGTGCAACCACCGTAACCGTACAAACATGGTGAATGGGGAAAGAACACATAGGGTATTTATGGTATTATCCCTGCAAAAACGCTGTTACGACAGAATGAATGCGGTGTTCGTGATGATAGTATGGAATAAACAGTGTACGCAAAATTTCGCAAGATTGTGAGAGATACCGTGTCTGCCGCACAACCACCGTAACCGTATAAAAATTGGGTTATGGTGGAGGAACGCATCGAGTATTTATGGTTCAGCATGTCAACCAGCTCATCCGCCTAAAATTTCGGCCAAAAGAATTTTTAGAGATTCTCAGGGAAGCTGAAGTGGAGTGGTGCTCAAAAATAACGTACATAGACTTGCTGGGTAATTTTCATTCGTTGAAAGTTTCACCTAAGTAACTAACGTAAGAATCGTGCTACTTGAGGCATAGTTACTTTTGCTTATGGGCTCTGTTGTCTCTATTCTAACAAAAGGTGAGGAACGAAGTTTTTCGGAGTTTTAGAAAAGTTTGCAATAGTACCCAATACGGCTCTCAAAGCGGGAAGAAGTAACAACATGGTAGACATACCCAATCTTATCATCTACTCCGCAGAAAAAGATGGCCTTTAACTGTCCTGGAACTCTTCTAACTCTTCTAAATTCCACAAATCTGTCTAGGAGTCTACGTCCTCGCACAGACAATTCTTTGTGCTATTGCTGTTCTAACAACTTCGGTTTATCTGATTATCCAAGAAAGAGCCGTGACTCGAGGCTGGAACCCACCCAGATGTCTAGCTAACACATTCCTTACCAGACATTACGACCGCAAAGTCACCCACAGTGACGGAGCCCAGCAAGATGGTCCAGAGTGAGCTCAGGCATATTCCTTTCTGGAGTGATAACATTGGATGACCTTCGTTTAGGCCCACACGTCTTTCTTCTTATTTGGAGAGAGTTTCTGCTTTCTTGAGAGAAACTTCCTCCGACAGCCGTTTGGAACGCATGTGGGCAAGGATTTTCGATAGAATCAATGTCCTCACCTTGATTGTGTTCCAGTTAGCTAACCTTGTAATGACTCTGATAATACTGTTATAGAGACGTGACATATGTACATATTCCTAGCAAATGCTTATTATACTGTGACTAATTGTATTTTATTTATTTGTGCCTCAAAGAAACCTCGATAAATGGCGTATGAAAAACCTAGGAAACACATGCGTATCGCTAAAAAAACGATGTCAGGCAACTAAGGAAGGAGGACAGTAGAAGCGCCAGGAACGCTGTCACCAGTGCCGACGTTCACTAGCAAACTAACAAGCAGTAGCGGATGTGTCGGGATGAAGCCCGGACAACAACATTGCCAGTTGCTGTCCGGAGGCGCAGACCCATCGACACAGTTGACCCCGCAGCACTTGCGCCACCCAGCTGTCACTTCCAGCTGTATTCCCCCTCTCCTTCGTGTGTATTTCTATATTATGGGAATGAATATTATATAATCGTACGTAGAACTCCCCGATCACTTCAGAAATGAGACCGTTAACACCCATTACCTGACATGGAGTCCCAGGGAAGATTTTTTTTCTTAATTTCTCTCCTAACGTTAGATCTTTAAAAAAGCGGGAAAGACTAATACCCTTGCCCCGCCTTCGTCTTGTATTCTCCGCCCACCGACTCAAGCAACGAACGGACGTACATGAGTGATTTTTTTTAAATAACTAACTATTATAGTGCACTGACTAACCTACAAATGAGTTTGTAGACAGAATATATATATATATATATCAAGTAGTTCGGCAAAGATATCATGCATGGACAGTAGTTGCTCTGCCAATTTGAAATGCGATTTGTCGATAACTCGTATCAAAGCACGAATAGCAGCAAAAAGTAGAGCGATAGTCTCAGAGGCATCGATCTTGGATTTCTGAAGTATGCTTGATTAAGGAAAGAGCACATGTTGTCATAATTACGATTGTACAATAAGACCCATTCCCAAAACTTTTGGAATTGTTTGGAAAGAATTTTGCGTTTTGACTGTAATTTCGTCTTCGCGCTTACAACTGGCGTGGCAGAATATTTTTTTCAGAGACTTTTCTATTTTCAAATTTGGGATGTCGGAATCGACAAGGGCTACTTCCGACTTTACTGGGTCCCACATACGCTCAGCATCTTTCAGAAGCTAGTCATCGTGTAGTCATGACTTAGTGACCTAAGGAATTTGAGCTTTGCTTGATTCTTGGAGAAAGCCCATTAGTGAAACTCATTGATCGTACTTGTCAAGAGATTCGTCGCCGGGAAAGCGTCTTTAATTTCGCGTCTGATCTTGTTGGAAAGCTGCGTTGGTGATTATTTTGATTCCATTGGTTTCACATAATGACTTGTGGAAAAATGTTTCCTTGAGTTTAGCGAGGCGAAATGGCAACTTTGCCTTCACTCACCGCATGTGTTGTCATAGACGCTTTAACAGGTCCTTTCAGATGGACCGAAAGAAGACGTGCCATATTCTCTTCGATCAAATTCATTATCTTGGGAATTTCTGTGAAATTGTCGGTAAATTGCATTATGCATCGGCTCGTACCGAAGCACGAATAGCACCGAAGGTAGAGCGATGGTCTCAGAGGCAGTACTCTCCCACAGAAGACTCTCGAGGTCAGCCATGGTAGTGCAAGTAAAGGTACTGGGAGTGGGAACTCGGCTGACGAAGTCCGCTGCACTTCAGTATGGTATGAAACTCTCTGATCCTGATGATCCTGACAGGGAAGAGTTGATGATTCGTCCAACTCCATAGAAAAGCGTCGCTTTTCGCGCGCCGAGTCCAAGTAATGATCGGGGGAGAAGTGTTGGCACTAGCAAATTGCCAACTTTGTTTTTCTTTATCTGAAAGGCTGTCATGAACTGCTCTAGCAATCCTTTGCATGGGTAGTAGGGTGCCATTTCTTGCTTCATTTAAAACTATGACTACAGAAATTCCCCCTGAAACTATCAATAACCTGTATTAGCCCTTCAGCTCATTCATCTTTCGAGAACAAAGTTTATCAAACGCTGATTCAATTAAATTCTGTTAGTTGAACGTGTAGCGTTAGGTTACGGATTGTGCAACCCCGTACCGTATCTGAAAGGGGGTACTTCTGTGATACTTCTCGTATATGTATACATTTTTATTCGTTACAATAACAAACATGATAAAAAGCGGGGGAAGGGGGTATAGTGGGAAGTCGTGGTCGGGCAGGCGGCTGGTGCGACTGCTGCTTCGCGGACTGCCCGTGGCAGCTGGTCCGCCTCTTCGACTGCGTTCAGGATTTTCCTGACATCTCCCTTTCTTCGACAAGCTCGTCCTCGGACTTTGGCTGCGACTTGGCTTTGATTCGATTCCATCGAGGTAAATGTTTGAGACGAGGGTTAAGATTTGGTGGACTGGGGAAGCAGTAACGACCTCACTTCACCCTAGGGGAGAAGGAGAAGCTCGTCCTCGAGCAAACAATCATGAGGAGGAAGGAGCTTGTCGTACGTAACCGGATGAGGAACGGAGGAGCGGTTGGAATGGTATGCACTGATTGCTGCTTGCAAAAAAAAATAATAAAATAGAAAAGGTGAATGTTCTTTTGAATGGTGAAATGTGTCGTTCGTACTTAAAGCGACGCAACGACCTTTGAATATATGTGTATACAAAAAGAAATTATAGAAATGAGCATGACTGGCAGACATGTTTTCCTCTAACTTCAAACGCTACTTAAACTGACTTGTTTCGAGATCATTCAGTAGGTTCAGAAAGTAGTAAAATATGTATAATAAAATGTAACAAAATGGACTATAAGGGAGTTTCTACTTATAATATATTATGTAGGATGAATACTCCTACACTTGGTGTAATGAAAAAAATAACTTTACCTAACTAATTTAGGTATCTTTACTGCTCAAATTTTCTTTATTATCCCGACGGCGAGCAATATGAATTGCAAGGATTGCATAAAATATTCGAGATTCGGAATATTTCTTAATATAAACTAAATGAACTTACTTTGCATAAACTATTCTAAAGTACGGGATCTCGTTCGCGTGGGCTATGCCCTTTTTGAAGGTTTTCTACACTTCTTTCAAACATCGAATAGTATTTTTGTTAGATACACGGCATTCTATAGATAGTGTTAGTAAAAAATAACTCACACATCGTTCGTTCGTTTTAAGTCATTGGTATGGCGCGTTGCAGGCAGATTGAATAAGGGGAGATGTGGAAGGGGTAGTTACTTCCCAACTTCAGGAAAAAATTGGACAGTGGTCTAAAATCATTTTTAAGGATGTCAGATGTCAGGACTAGACTGATTATGTCTTTCCTGATCTGATGGGAGTTCAGGATGTGATGATAGTCGTTGATTATTGATGTTTATTATATAATGATAATAATATGATAAGGATGAGAAAGGGGAAGGCTACCATGATCACCTCATGGTAGGGGGGAAGGAGGAGATGAGCTCTCGTAGCCCTCTCCAGCGTCTTTTTCTACGGCTCACGTCCGTCTCCTCATGTTACACACGGATACGTCGTACACGTAGCTTTAGAGCATATTCGACGTGGCATCAACGAATCTCCATTCCTGACATCTCCATTCCTTAGTAGAATCTTGTCCTCGAGCTTGATTGAGACGGTGGTCCAAGCATTGCATGGTGTTCTGCTTGTGTCCCAGAGGAGAGCCGCTTCGGTGAATCACGACACGTGATTACGACCTACAACTGCACTCTCCCTAAAGTTGGGAGCTCGTCCTCGAGCGTAGACGCAACGGAGTGAAGTTGTCATTGAGCTAGCTTAGCAATGTTGGGGCGGAACTTCTGTGATCGGCTGAGTCTCACAGTAGCAGTGATTGAGAAGGGGTGGAGTAGGGTGGAAGTAGTTAGAAAATGTTAATACAGACATTTCAACTCTAAGCTATGGGTCTGTCGTATGGCGTTCTGCTGTCGATGCTTTGAAGATACATAAGATACAGTTAAAAGCAAAAAAATACAACGAAGAAAAACTAAAATATTACATAACCTTTACGCTTTCTGTTGGCAAAAATTTCCTACAATGATTATATGACAATACTAGGTCTTCTGACTATAACTCAGAGTAAACTGACTGTTGTTTAGAACAAGAAATACAGCGATTTGCACACTTTGAATTGAGCACTGCACACCGGTTTTCAATCAGCATATGGGCGAATCAATCAAAAATAAGGATTGTTTTCCACTACTGATATTTTTTGAACCGCCAATTCAAAGAATCTTTCCTTTATCAAAGAGATTTAACGAAACTTACCCAAAGGTATCAGTAACTACCTTCATTTTTGCAAATATTTGCAAATATTGATCCATTCCTGTAGGGACAAGAACCCTGAAAGTGTTTCGTCTATTTGAAAGATTTAGATCCTTATTTAGATTTATTTATTTAGATCTGCACCAATAACATTTTGCCGTGGATACACTGCTCCGCTAACACTGCAGTAATATCTGCAAATGCTTAATTTAGAGGAACGTAGATAGAATAATAAGAATAACCAATGGAAATTGAAAAAAAAAACAACAAAATGAGTCCTGGCGACGAGTATCCACTGATAGTAATGATTGTAATGGAAAAAAAGTTTAAACCATTCCTCCTGTAATTCTTTTGCCTGCCAGTTTGATCAAAATTTTAATTAATAAGGACAGTTTCTTTCCCTACATCTAGTGGCTTTGCGTGTAAACTTTCCTTGCTGAGCCTTGTCTTACACGCATATAGCAGCCATCTGAATTCAAACCGGGAAAAGAGAAATGATTTTTTTCCTTCAGCAGAAAATTTGTGATCCGTTCCAGTTTCCTTGCATGCGGTAAATCTTTGTTATTTTTCATTATCTCTTCGAATTGTGTACTTCCACAAAGGAAATGTGGATGCACAATCAACGCTTAAGAAAAAGCTGAAGTTTTTTAATCAGTTTTTCAATGAAACACTGGACTCTGTCGCTTTTGTGCACACACAAAAGATTTTTCTTTTGGCCAACTTAAAGGCATCATCCACGAAAATTTTGCTCTCACAGATTTTGCTATATTCCTAGGCTTAGCGCTATAGTGAAAACGAAGGCAGCGATCAATTTTGTCAAGTTCTACAGAAAAGGCGGTTTTCATTGCTACAAATTCAGCAGATTTGCAAAAGATGGCTGAGTTACCAGAGTTTGAAGTAGAAGGAGGTTGGAATGAAAACATGTATCATATGCAAAGAGAGTGATTGTAAACAAAAACATCCGTTCATTTCTTTTCACCACTCATCCAAACTGATCGCCAGCACGAACTTCGTCTCTTCGTAGCCTTTCGTAGAATTGTTGCGACAACGGCTGATCATCTAAAACGATCAAAATCTCAAAAATTTCCGTGGCTGCTGCCTTTAAACTGATGACTAATTCATCCACTCCGAGCAGCAGCTGCGCTCTCGAGTCTTGATGACGACAATTTCTATTAAACACGAGGGAAAAATGCCCGGAATAACTTTTTCATCCGTTTCACAAGAAGAAGCTGCCCGTGGACTCTGCCCTCGGGTGCCTTCACTGTCATTAATATGTCAAGTAAGAACTGGCCAAGTCCTACCTGAGATACGAGGGGAGTACAAAAGTCTTATTTTTATATATTTATTACTTATAAATACAACATTACAAAAGGGTGAATAGGAGAAGGAAGCCGTAGCCGGGTGGCGGCTGGACGATGGCGACTGGCGACTGGAG